>QEPC01005340.1:6912770-6957735 GCA_003113815.1 Sphenodon punctatus
CATACCTTCTGGAAAGAAGCAAAAGCTACTGCTGGGAGAGCAGAAAATAGAGGAGAAAGTTCCTACTGGTGAGTAAGGGAAAGCTCCTGCTCTCAGAATAATTCACACTGCAGAACAAGAGAATAGCCTGGTAGGGGACTTTAGGGAAAGGATACTTAGAAAGCACAGTACAGTCAGCATCACTCAGGGTGTTTTTACACAAGCCTAATTTCTGCTGAATTTCTGAAGTCCAGGAAAAACAAAGTCGCATGCACAGGGGAGGAGGGTTAGACATTCACCCCCACTACTGGAAGTCACCCAGGCACCACTGGAAATGTACTTTCCAGCGAGTGACAATGAACTAGCACATTCTTGGAGACATGAACCTGTAAAAACCTCGATATCGGGGTGGTGCTTCGGTTTTGTATTTTTCCCACTGAATTAAATGGGAAATCTTCACATTAAAGTCAATGGTAAAATTTCCGTAAACCCATGCCACCCCTCTCACCTCCCTGGGGTCCTGTTTTGGTTAAAGGCAGTGGCCATTTTGTACATGCACAAAATGGCCCCCGTGGTTATTTTGCACATGTGCGCTGTGAAGCAGGGAGCTCAGCAGTGCACTGTGGCAAGGAAGCCTGCCAGGAGCTCCCCTCCCCCCCAGCAGTGGCAGGCCGGCGGAGCTTCAATCAAGCCCTCCAAGGCTGGCAAGTACATGCCAGGCCCCTGAAAGATAGGCCCACTGTCCCCGGGGTTTTTTATGGTTTGGTTTCCCTTCCCATTGACTTCAATGGGTAGGTTTCCCATTCACTTCAGTGGGAGAAATCCAAAACGGAAAATCTGAAACCAGAAAAAGATCCTGATTTTCAAAAGAACCTAAATGACCCACCCCCACCCCCCTGAACTGAAATTCTCCCCAGGTTCCTACCCCCAGTAAATTCTAAGGACAAAGTCTAACCTCAGCAAATAAATCTGACGTATCTTCACTGAAGAATCATTCCATATTTACATGTTTGTAACATAGATCAGAATCTGGCTCCTAATTTAGTACTTGCAGTAAGGTGACATTTATGACAGTATCAGATATGTATAAAGATTGACATGCTGCCCCTTCATGTTTTGCAGCTTTACCTTCAATCCATTTAGTAAAACAGTTAAACTGTAGCACTTGGTAGAGTTGCCATGGTAACAAACTGGATGACTTTAGTAAACAGAAAATAAGCAATTTAAGACTATTCCATTAGAGCTAAAAATAGACCTGCCGCAGGCCAAGCATTGCAACACAGACTGGTTAAACAGAGAGTCTGAAGGAGAGCTAGAAATAACCATTATGTTTTCAGCTAATTAACCAAAATACATATTGACAGTAAATGCTTAAAATGACATTTCCTAATTTATTTCGAAAGACATTGTTACTTTACAACAGCAGCTTGCTGTTTTGAATTCTGTCAGCAAGTGGATTATGCGCAGATTTACAAATCAAACTCTGATCCTGTAATTTGCCTCTAATGCAAATAAAAGGCAGCAACAGAGGGTGTAGGAACGAGTCTCACATATGTCAGAAGAGCAGTGAACTTCAGTGGATCAAGTGTTTATAGACGTTGGAAACAAGGAAGAGAGTTATCCATACAGTTCACCAATTTCAAGACTGAACACTGTATTTTGCCAGCAAGGGAATTTTAGCTCTTGACATGGCCTCTCGCAGTATTAAGAAGTCCTTATATTTGGCTGTGGGCCGCCCCGAGCTGCCATGTGGGCAGGAGGGAGAGGGGTAAAAGTGCCTAGAAATAAATAAATAAATAAATAAAATGAAATATTTACAAAGAACATTTCACTCCCAATCATTAACAAAGTGATAAGCACAGTAAGACAGGGATTTGTTGCTCAGGAGGGACAGAACAGCAAGCAGCTGTTTAACAGTCCACACCAAATACAGAACAGAAAGTGAAGAAAACTGCAACCAAATGAAGCTGCAAGAATAAAATAAAAATGGGCCAAATCCTTAGCTGCTGTAAATCAATAAAGCTCCATGAAGGCAAAAGATCAGCCATGCATCAGCCATACTTCCTGCCCCATTTATTTAGCCAGGTTCAAATTTGGTCAGGGCATAAGTGCTTTCAAAAAATGCCATGAAACCTCATCAACAAGAGGCCAGAATCAGACACAACTAGCCTGCAAATGCCAATGGGAAAATGCAGATCTTCAGGGCTGCAGTCAGCTTGCCCGTGGATGTCAGTAGGGAATGCACAAGGAACAGTCACCTAGCAAGAAATAGCAAAGGGGGGGGGAGGGAGGGGGTCCAAGAAGGGAAAGTATGCCATTCCAGTGCTAGGGGAAGTCAGATGGGCTGTCAAAGCCATCCTCTGAGGCAGCCTATGTGCTCATGGGGAGGCACATGCACACAATGGGGTTCTATGTATGCATGATGGAGTTCAGATACCGCACAACCCTGCTGCAGTTCAAGGGAATATCCAGGGACTGGTCCTGGCAAGCTCAGCAGTTGGGGCTCCAAAGTATCTGCTCCACTCCTGGGCTGCTGGCTGCGACGCCCAGAGGAGATGCTGAGACCCAGCTGGGACAGTGCACTGAGCTCCCTGTGGGCATCTCTGCCCGGTCCCTTCAAGGAACAGCATCTGTCCACCTCCATCAGGCTCTGTGCTGTGAGTGGGATCTGGCTCAGGCTGGGAGGGGATTCTTGGGGCACTGCCTCAGCCCCGCTCTCCTTCTCCCTCACTTCTTGTGGGAACCCCATATCTTATGTGCCTCTCTAGATGTATAGAACCATAGGGTGCTGTGAACAGCCTGGCCATTCAGGCTCCAGTAAAAATCATTGCACCAGCTCTGCTGCCCATACATCGCTGCGAGCCAGAAACGGGGTGGTGACACCATGCAAAGACTGATTGCTTTTGCTTTGAATTTTTACTTTCACCTTCAGTGTTCACTATAGGCACTCAATAAAGTATGTGATTTGCTCCATAAACTCAGCATTGTGTGTGTAGCAAAAGGTTACTTCCAGCCCTCAAGTGCTGCCGGATGAGGCATGGGGAAAACATGTGCCTGGCTGTTGATTGCCCTAAATAGACATTAGTAAGAGACTGCTGGGGCTATATTCCCTTGAGCTTAATGGCCATTGTCAGCTCATTAAAGCCCAGGAAATATGTACCATCTTGTTTTTTGTATCACAAGCTCCATCTTTATAATTGTATGCTAGTTGCTAGTAAAAGGAAACTAGCATACAACTAGCTGTGATCAGCTAAATTTTCAACTAATACAGATATAATAAACTAAGCATTCTGGGGCATAGCAAAATTTACTGCCAGCCGCCAGGTGTTGGCAGGTATGAACCCTCATGGGTGGGCGCGGATAGTTGGCACTGGACTACCTCACAGGATTAGAACAAACCAGAAGAAACAAAAAGCTGGGGTGACTTCTTCTTTCCATAGGTCACCACGGCTGCATGTCATGACAGGATGGGATGCTGGGGTGGGGGTTGGTTGGCAGAGTGCGGCGGGGAAAAACATCTGCCTATTTATTAGGTTTGTGGCGCTAAACCTGTGCATGGAGGCTGTACAGACACCCAACTACATGTAGTGAGCTGCCTGTTTATTAGGCTGGATGCGCTAAACATGTGAGTGGGGGCTGCACACACCAAACGTGGACTCCACCAGGCTATTGTCTCATTCAATTTCACCCTATCAATTCAAGTATCACTCTGTTGTACCATGACCATTAAGGAGGAGACTGAGAAGTGACTACTTCACTTTATATTTATTTATTTATTTATTTGTTTATTTGTTATATTTATATGCCACCCCCTCATGCCAACAGCATCTCGGGGTGGCTTCCAATATACACTAAAACACTTTAAAATCACCTTTTAAAATTACAGTATCCAACAAGTTAAAAAACCCCATTTACCCTAATTTAACCCACCCCTCCTTCCCCACCCCCAAAGGCCTGGGAGAACAGCCACGTCTTACAGGCCCGTCGAAAGGCCAGCAGACTTGGGGCCAGGCGGGGCTTCCTCCGGGAGGGAGTTCCACAACCGCGGCCCTGCCACCGAGAACGCCCTCTCCATTGTGGTCCCCCGCCTTATGTGGGAGACCTCCAAGAAAACGCTCCTGGTAAACCAAAGGGGCCACCTTGAATCGCGGAAGGCGAGGTGGTTCCTGAGATATCCGAGGCCAAAACCGTACAGGGCTTTATAGATCAACATCAACACCTTGAATCTGGCTCGATACATTATAGGCAGCCAGTGCAGCACACGGTTCACAGGTGTCATGTGCTCACGTCGACCCATCCCTGTTAAGAGACTGGCCGTTGCGTTCTACACTGGCTGCAACCTCCGGGCCAGCATCAAGGGAAGCCCCATGTAAAGCGCATTGCAGTAGTCCAGCCTTGAGGTGATGAAGGCATGGATCAAAGTGGCCAGGTCAGATCTGGAGATGTATGGGTGCAGCCTCCGCACCAGATACAGCTTGCGGAAAGCTGCCTTTGCCACCACCTTCACCTGCTGATCCAGGCGGACACCCGAATCCAATAACATCCCCAGGCTCTGCACTTGTTGGGCCACAGCAGGGCGCACCCCCTCCACAAGGGGGGCCAACACCTCCCCTGCTCTACCCACCACCATCACCTCTGTCTTATCAGGATTGAGCCTCAGTCTGCTCTGCCATAACCACTTCGCAATGGCCTCCAAACACTGGGACAGCACAGAGACGGCAGGACCTGGGTCGTTTGAAAAGGAGAGGTAAAGCTGGATGTCATTTTACAGCTGAAGTGCGAATGCTACTGAAGTGGAGTCGTTACTTCGATGCAGCTACATCACAGTCGTTACCTTGGTTTATTGCTTTTCATCAGAATGTGGCCTGAATTTTACATTTCATCTAAAAGTATCAGCCACAGCAGAACACTAACACTTGCAACTTGCTGATTCTTGGGTTCACCATTGCTGCGGAAGACAAGAATACTAACTGCTGCTTCCTGAAGTATGTGGGTGTTATGTATTTCTTCTAGGCAGACATATTCCAAAAACCCACCATGGAAAAATGTAAAACAAAAATCTGCCCTGCTCCTTGTCTTGGGCCCGACGTGTGGCAGCAGTGATTGCCTGCCATGGGGTGAGCACGGATCAGACCTGCTACAGCTCTTGTTGGCTGCAGCCTGTGCCTTCCCTGGTAAGCCAGGAGCCAGTGCCATGTCTGTCAATGACCGCCACCCCACCCTCAGCGTTTAACCTTTCCTCCTTGCCTTCCACATTTTGCCTCTTCTGTCCCAGTTAGTTACCTAAGCCCTGGTCTGCCCCAGTAGCTTACTTTCCTCCCAGTACTTCAGTGCCCTGTGTGTCCCTCTCCATCCCAGCTGATAAGAGGCCAGGTAATCTGATTTGCCCCAGGACCCTATTAAACCTAGCAACACCACTGCCAGTGCTAGTCAAATTTTAAAAATAGTCTGTGTTAAGTCAGTCTTTTCAGGCACAAAACAAAAAAGGAATCCAGGTATCTACAAGCTAGAAAATCTGAACTCATCTCACAAATTAAAATTCAGGTTTCCATTCCTCAATGCCTTGAATGGTCCAAAGATTATTAAATCATTTACTAATACTTTATATAGCAAACTAGACATCACAGCAGCATGGCAGTGACAACTGTCCGAGTCTGAAGACAGCCTAAAAGATGGTATTAGAAGGTGTGAACTAGCCAAAAAACATGGAAATTATTTCAGAATTTGAGGAATATTTCATATTTTATCCTCATCAACATAAATGTAATATACGTACTTAATTCATACTTTTATTCATTTTTAACAATAACTAAACTTTCGCATTTTTCATTATTAAACTTTAATTTATTATCATAATTTGACAATGAACAATTTTTTCACAGTGTATTAACTCTGTTTCTACAGAACAGTATTCTTTTGAACAAATTGTATAATGTTGTGTACGCTAACATGGTTAACAGTGTATTGTATGAAGTGTATACAATTTGAATACATGTAAAGGACAGAGTGGCCTTTCATGGGGACAATAAAAAAAAGAGCTATGTGTGAATGAAGGGCATTGCTTTCTTACTCTAGGAAGTAGAGCATGTGGTGTATGGTGGGTAGGGTTGGTGTCTATGCACATTTTTAAGGAAGAGTTATGAAAAATACATGTTACTTGCCCAGCAACATGTATTTTTGAGAAGTGTTCTTTAGAAATGTGAATAGGTGGCAACCCTAATGGTGCTACTCTCCCATGACAGTAGGGTTACAATACCTCCCTTATAAAGGAGGACACTTATGAAAAATGTCCTCCTTTTAAAGTGTCCTCTTTTAAAGGGGAGGTATGGTAACCTTACATGCCAGGGGGAGGAAGTAGAAGCTATGTGTGAGTCGGGGGAATGGTATTTCCCTTTGCTAGTGTGCTGTGCTTCCCTTTTGTTTAATTTGTACCTCTGTCAAGACTGCAGTTTGGTAGGGACCCCTAGTCAGTATCATGTCAGTGACACAGCGCCTGCTATTAAATTCAATTAAATGTTATTTATTAAATAAAATAAAATTACACTGTAAAAAAAACATGTTCGCAGCTACTGGAATGGCCTCTTCCTTGCTCTAACCCAGTAGCCCCCTCTCCTCTCCCAGAGAACCGAGGAATCCTGGTTCTCACCACACCTGCTCTAACCCACTAGCCCCCTCTCCCCTTCCAGAGAACCCAGGAGTCCTGGCTCCCAGCCCCTCTGCTCTAACCCACTAGTCGTCACTCCCCAGTGCTGGGGATAGAACCCTGGAACAGACTAGTTACCAGACCCCTTAACAGGGAAAGAACCTCGTGGGTTCTCTGGGAGGGTACATAACATAAGTAAAAGTGGATTTATAGAAGGAGCTGCAGCCTGATTTCAGGAATTACTTTAAAAATAAGCATAGTGCAATTCATTTTTTAAAAAGAGGTAAGACCTATTTAGCATTTATAATAGAACAGGAGAATAGCATAGACGGAACTTTTGAAAGATTTTTTTCTCAAAGTCATAAATTTAAATAGGTATAAAATAAAACTAACTTCCAAAACGATGCTAACCTTGGCTGCTGAACGTTACACCATTAGCACATATTTATACATGCAAACTACTGGAAAAGGAAAGACACCTTATGTACAAATCTCTAACATTTTGCTTAAAAGCTAGAGCGCTGTCACATTTCCAGATGCTTAATGGAACACTAAATTACATATTTTATTTAGACAGGTTGTTTTGAATTACTTTCCTTCCTTACTGATGAACACTGCAAACAGAGCTGAGGGTGCTGAATGTTTCACAAGGGGAAACCCATCCTCCCTTGAAACTATTCCTCCATATGTATAACTTTATTCTAATTTTAAATAAGAGCCTTCGAAGGTGTTTTTGTAAGAAAAGTGTTTTACTGTCAGACACCAGAGCATAACCCCTACCATTCCATAGGAGTCTTGAGTAAAGTTACAAAGTAAAATTACAGTAAGGCTATGTCAGCTAGTCCACAGATAATAAATAACCTCTGCCCCTGTTCAATGAGCTCTATTACAATAAACACACCCTTTTCCTTATAGCTCCTGCACTTCTGTCCCAAAAAGGGGCAGAAAGGGTCCCCTAAACACAGCCAGCCATGCACAGAGGAGATTCCCACTATTGTCTTTGTGAGCTAAACCCTATAACATAAGCGGCAGGTGAGGGAGTAACTGGGGAGATCTGGGTATGGCAAAGGGGGAAGGAGTAACTGAAAGGGTTGTGTTGCACACACTGTAGAATGAGTGGGATGATTTATTAAAGACCAGGGGAAACATTTTTAGAAATGTCTTAAGCCACTGGCCTTCAATGGGACTCGCATGCCTGAGGAGTCTCTGAGAAGCGCTACCCTGGGCTCGGAGACAGCGCTACTGGTAGACCGGCTGGTTTAGATTTGGTGGATACGCTTGCCCATCTATTCAGTGAGAGGAAGCCAAATGCTGAGGCATCATCCGCTCCTGCCTTCCCAACGGGCCCTCTTTACCCAAGTCCACTCCACACAGCCCAGCAAGTTGGAAGTGGTAGGGATTCCCTTCCCCTTCCTACACATGCTCGGATCCACTATCCCTGGGCTCTCTGCTTGGGGTACGAGCCTGCCCAGGGCTCTCCTTCGATTTGACACCGGCGATGGGGATGAAAGCCCAGGCCAGCACGGGGCAGTAGGTTCTGTGCCATCGCCTCCCTCCCATGAATCTGCCTACACTCCAGCTCCCCTTTCCTGTAATGGGATGGGAAGTCCCGGTCCCGTGGCTGCTGCACTGTGCCCCTGCCAAGCAGGTTACCCGGCTCACCAGCATTCACACACACACACACGCTTTCCCGGTAGGTGTCCCCTTCCCGCCCCCCAGGCTGCCCTGCCGGCCAGCTTTGCTTCCAGCTCAGCTCCTGCCGGACTGCTGGTTGCCCCTCCCCACCACGACTCACCTGGGTGGTGGCAGCAGCAGCAGGACAGGAGGCTGCAGCTCCTCGGGACTGCATGATCTGTGGCCCTTTCAGCAGGTTGGCTTCCCCGCTGCAGCCAGGGCACCGCATCCCAGCCGCAGATCACCCCCGGGATGTGCATGGGGAGGGGCGCCACCTCCCTTCAGGGATGCTGGGGAGCAGGATCCAGGAGCATGGGGACTGAGTGGGCACTGCAGGGGCTGGGGCACTCACCTACAGGGTTAGTACCCCTAACACTTGCTGCCTCAAAATCTGGAGGGGAGCAAAATCTGGTGCCCCCCTCCATGGCTCACAGCAGCCCCCAGCTTGCAGCAGCGGTGGCCCCAGGAGGATTGGGGAAGGGAGAGAGGGGGGCACTCCGGCTGCCTCTGCCACCTGCAAAGCGCAGCGGGTCCGAGTGCCATGATGTGGCCGGCTGGAGCAGGCGGCAACCTCCCCCCACCCATGCACATCCCGGGGGTGATCTCCCCTTGATCTCCCCCTAATAACAACTCAGAGGAGCCATTTGAAATTTGCAGCTGCTCCTCATCGGTGCATGCCTGTCTCCCCCTCTCCTCTATATCCATCTCAGAGTTCCCCCAGCCTTGCCTGGAAAGGTCACCTGTGGACACAGCCCCCCTCCTCACCCCCCCTCTCCATCTGGCTGGGGACACGCTTGCTTTGGGCTGTTTACTCTTGTGCTCTGTGCCCCAAGCTCCCCTCCCTCCCACAATCCAGGATCATTAGTACACAGTGTCCTGCAGCTGCTAGAGTGCGCATGTGCAAGCAAGCAGAACCGTGCTGTGTTTGCCGGTCAGCAGCTGCTGAACAGAGCATGTGCAAGTCTGCGGAACTGATTTTTTAACCATTAATAACTCGGTTTCGGTGGCACCAATCACTATCATATTACATAAGCAGTTGTTATTGATCTCATGCTCCAAGCCTGTGACGTTTGGTGACTCAACTCATCCAGGGGGAGGAGATATTGATGATTCAAAATTGTGAGGATGTGTGCATTTTGACCACAAGCAATTCACTTTTAAAGAGTCATAACATTTTATTTTCCTGATGGACTTTCTTCAAACTTTGTGCATATGATGGTCCTCACAACTTTTACCCATGGATAAATTTTCAGAAATGTAACTCAAGCGGTTTCCTCAAAATCGGGGCTTCAGCAGTCCCCTGTTTATAATGGAAGGTGGTTGTGCATTTAACTATTCAGGCTGTTACCGCAGTCAGAATAATGTGTGTAAGATCATTCAGGATCAGCTAGTTCGGTCACTGCACTCAGTTACAAAAATCTAGTGCCTTTAAGGAAAGCAGAAACAAGGCCAATATTCTGCTGTGGAGATGCATTTGATGTCATGTGAAAGAATTCCCTCAGCATGCAAAACCCTGCACTAGCAGCCACTTGGCATCCACAGTCTTTTATTCCTATTAAATTAGCTATATGTTACATTGTCAATGCATCCCGGAATGAGACAAGAACACAAATAGCTGGGTTTTAATGGCCGCACTCTTTATTCACATTAATACGAAACTGGGTGGATCTTGAACATAACTCACTATAAGGAAATATAGAAAAAATTACTGTACCCCCGCAAGAGTGCGACAGATTCTATCTAAACAACCACTCTTACCATAAAGGCCCCAATCGAGCAAGCTATAAATCAATAACACTGCGGGGAAGGTGAAAACCAGGAATCCCGTTGGCCAATGAATGGGTTCCTGTTAAAATTCCTTCTCATCCCCAAATTAGGCAACCTGCTAATGCTCACAGTGTTGTAAGCAAAGCTCCTGTCATCTTCAGCCCCCTGCTTGAGAGTGGGAGCACGGAGAAGGGCAATTTGTAAACAAAAAAAAAATGTTAGCAATAGCAGAATGATGAGCATCCTGAGCCAGAAAGATCTATTCTCAGGCTGCTTTTAGACGATCGCGGCGGCGCCCGTGCTTGTTTTTCAACACTACCAGGAGGCGGGTTTACACGTGACACCGCCGCCGATCATGCGCATGTGTGGGCGACGCACGTCCATTTCCGGCTGCGTATGTCCACCCTCGATCGGCGACCCGGTCAGCTCGCAGCTGGAAATGGATGCGCAGCGCCCACACATGCACATAATCGGTGTCACATGTAAACCCGCCTCCCGGTAGTTTTGAAAAACAAGTGCGGGCGCCGCCGCGATCGTCTAAAAGCGGCCTCAGATATGAAAATGTGAGGGCCACAGTTTGACTGACTACAAATCTGGGAGGGATATACTGCTGCTGCTTAATGTAAATAGTTCCCCAAAGTGAGTGACACAACATCATATCCTCCCTCTGCTACAGGAGTGGGGAATCTTCTTCCCACCCCAGGCTGGATCCAGTGGACTGTGACTGAAGCATCTGGGAAGTGAGAAAGGCTATGGCCCCAGTCCAGACTGTCCTGTGAAGATGGAGGGGGAGTATGGCCGCAGCCCCAGCCTGGTACATTCCCCGTCCCTTAGAATTCCCTTGCTCATCTTGACAGCAGCCTCCTTAAGCAGTGTAGGCAAAATAAGAGAAAAAAAAGAAAAAAGCTGCCCTAGGTCAGATAGAAGTGGCCTGCAGGCCAGAGGTGGCCTGTGGATCAGAGTTCTCCACCCCTGCTGTATAATACAAGCTATACTACAAACTATAATCCTACTGAAAACAATTCAGGAGTTTTAAGTGTATTTTGCAGACATGGGTGCAATTCTTTAACCTCTGGCCCCGGGGCCAAATGCGGCCAGGGCTAGCTTTTATTTGACTCCTTTCCAGTTCCTGCCCCTGGCCCCTGGATCCATTGCTTAACCCCAAGCACTGAAAGAGTGTAGTCAGGGGAAAGGAGCAGAGATTAGGGCGGGCACACAAAGGTAGGGGATGGATCCATGACACAGATCCATGATCTAGACCCTCTTCTTCCTTCCTCCACCCTGAGGACACTCCTCAAGCACTCCCATCCCCCTTCAGAGGTTGGACTACCTTTAAACGAGGCGCTCTGAGTCCCACATTGAGAGAAAAGCCGCGCAGGGAGTGTTTACATTCTCCCCTCAGGAGCACGTCACTTCCAGCAGCGCGGGGAACATGTAAACACTCCCCGTGCAGCTTTTCTCTCAACGCAGGACTCAGGAGGCGCTTTTCAGTGCCTCGTTTAAAAGCGGCCTGAGTGCCAAAGGTTCCCCAACCTTGTTCTCAGCAGACATTGCCAGCACAAGTACTTAGCATGAATACAAATCCTCTTGAAGTGAATGGAATACACTGCCTTTGTTACGTACTAGTATATGGTACGATTCACTCAAAGGGTCATGATGATATTCTTGGCTTGTCCCGTTCTAGTGAAATAAGAATTTCCTGCATTGAGCAGGGGGTTGGACTAGATGACTCTGAGTCTAGATCCCTTCCAACTCTAAGATTCTATGATTCTAAGAACTGGTATGAAAAGGCAGGGT
The DNA here is from genome assembly GCA_003113815.1 of Sphenodon punctatus. Taxonomy (NCBI): domain Eukaryota; kingdom Metazoa; phylum Chordata; class Lepidosauria; order Sphenodontia; family Sphenodontidae; genus Sphenodon; species Sphenodon punctatus. The sequence goes on from QEPC01005340.1 coordinate 6,924,631, forward strand.
TTTGAGTTGTGTGACATCCCAGCTGTAGTGATGCTAATTGTACACTGAGTATTTTTCTTTATAGTAATTTCCACGCCATTCATACTTGAATGTTCAAGTCCTTTTCATTTTACTTTCGGTCAGTAATCCCACACAAACACAGAGCAAAGAATGAGTTGGAAAAAAAACCCTGTTTCAGCGAGTCAAATTCCCTTGCATAGCTGCCTAGAGTAGTGACATGGGAACACCTGGAAAACCTTGTATTATTTTATTGTATTGCATTGTATAATAAGACTGTATTGTATTGAAAAATGTTTGTATAAGTTAGTGAAGCAGCAAGTGCTCCAAATGAGCACTACGTCATCTGCAGAGGGCTAAAAGCAGAGCAGGGGACTAGCAGCTAGCAAATGGATGTTCCACTTTGTCTGAGGTCAGGAATAGATTTCTGGGAAAAGGCATGTTGCTTTCAGATTCTCACTTTAGAGAAGTCTTTTCTATGTTATTGTTTGCCCTGAAATATCAGTAAATAAACAGGATGTCTGTGATGCTTGAACTTATCCCAATACAAGCAGATCACTTCATCCAGTTTATGCTCTCTTTTCATGTAAGTTATACTGCAGGTGATGGGAAAGTATTGCCCCATAGTATGTGATAAATTCTCTGTATCAGTGTGTGCATGCTCAGCAAGCCAAAGGTGGGAATGAGAATCTGTACTCCATCCTGGCATTCACACAAGTGTGATTTTTTCTGAAAACCAAGGAAAGAGGTTAACATTAACATCGCTTTGCAATCAAAATACTGAGTAGAAAAGCAACTCCAGCAAGTGCTCATGTCCCTAAAAACATCTGAAGAGTGCCCCATTCTCTACAAAGGTTCAAAACTTGTCGGGTGTAATCCAAGGATATATTTCTGGGGGAATTTCCTTGAAAACATCTGATACTTGGTGCCATCTGGTGATTTCCAAATGCAGAAAGAGCTCATGCAGGGATAATTTAGAAATAACCAGTGATGGAGTGAACTCCATTAGACACAAGGAAATTACACCAATCCTCCCACCCCTTTGATTTGATGGCAGAATTACAAGCAGCTTCCCACAGCCTATCTGTTTCACTTACATGAACATGGGAGGTGGGGGGTAGGAAGGCCAATGCTTCAGCATTGATGAGAAGCTGCTTCCAGAAAATCATTTCCAATCTCAGCTCATTGAAATCAGAGCACTGGGGAGAGACACCATAGCACAGTTAATGCTATTCAGAAACATGAAAGACCTAAGAAACATTAATATCAGTTGTTACAGGTGGCTCCCTTTTTTGCTTGCAGCGACCAATTTGTGCCTTCCCGAGCAACCCAAAAATCTACCTTTACAAAATAATATACGGGAAGGACTTTTTATAAATTTCTACATGCCTGCTACATCATGACACACAGAAACAAGAGCAAGCTGATATGGACTGTTGATGGTTCAGAGACTGCAGCTAGTGCAGAAGGTGGCGGCCCATCTCTTTATGGGGATGGGTTGCCGGGAGCATATAACGCCGGTGCTCAGTTCGTTGCACTGGCTGCCCATAGTCTTGTGAACCTGATTCAAAGTGTTGGCGCTGACCTATAAAGCCCTACATAGTCTGAGCCTCGCCTAACTGTGGGACTGCCTCACCCCCTGGGTCCTGGATTGGCCCCTGCAGTCTGTCCGGAACGCCCACCTTGAGGTCCCCTGGGTGTTGCGGGTGGCAACGATGGAGAGGGCATTCTCGGTAGCCTCTCCGAGGCTGTGAAACTCCCTCCCGGTCAAGGTTTGTCTGTCCCTGGATCATTCCTCCTTCTGTTGTCAATGTAAAACCTGGATGTTCCACTAGTCTTTTGGTGGGGGAGACGGGTAGTGGGAGGGAGATTGGGTATGGCGGGATTGGTTTTTAGCTCCAGTAAGTTATGGAATGTTGTTTATATATATATATATATATATATATATATATATACACACACACACTTGTAATCTGCCATGAGCTGCCTGAGCTGCCTGAGCTGCCTGAGGCAGAACTATGTATGGGATATAAAGTGCCATGAAATAAATAAATAAATAAATAAATAAATATTATTTTCTTAGAATCTCAAAGCACACTAAAACATTTCATGAAGCTCTCCTGCTACTACCCTTTATGGATCACGCCATGACCTGTTGGGTACTTTTCTGAAGCAACCAAGACTGGCCACTGTTGGAGACAGGATACTGGGCTCAATGGGCCATTGGTCTGACCCAGTACGGCACTTCTTGCATTCTTATTTCACAGGTCACCAGACTGAGGCACTGAAAGGGCATATGACTTGCCCAATATCATACTGCAAGCTAATAGAAGAATCAAGAACTAACCCTAGGAGTTATTGATTCCTGCCCCATGCTTTGACCACTAGAGCACAGTCCCACTCTATCAAAATGTGCATAGTCTTGTTTCCACACAGCTCTCCCGGGAATGAACTGTATAATTCCTTTCGCTTCAAACTATGTCACTGGGGACGTGATCTCATGTAACCATTTTTCCAGCTCCAATTGATTGCAATGAGTTACCTAGTGTGGCAAGAATGGGGAATTCACACGCTACCTATTAAATGTGCTGCAGATGGATCTGTAAGACCGTCTCTCTTAAAAGATTCATTGCAGAGGAGCATCTAAAAATAGCTGGCAGGTTGAAATGTATTATACCCTTCTTTATTCCTGGAGCTACATTGAAGGGGGTTGGAAAGCTGGAGGAATATATTTGGCTGGTATTTATTAGGGAGCTTACAATGATTAAATGGGACCTGTTCCCCTTGACATTTCCCTCCACCCTCCATATCAGATAGACGTTCAGCCTGTCACTGAAGCGGCTGCTGATACTCAGACTCTTGATTTACAGGGTTTGCTGTAAATCTGCAGGGTTTGTAAGGCATTTACTTCCCATATTTAGGAGAAGATCGGAAGAGAAGAACTTTGGAATTGCCCCACTCAAAATGAACCCTCTGGAGACTGTGGACCTAGCCAGCATATAGATCTCCCAATGCATTTATTGTGTTAACAATCTGGAGAACTCTCTCTTGCCTCAGTCCCTCCCTTGTTTATTCCTCTTACAGTTTCAGCAGCTATAAATACTAGTCAACACCCCTTCCCCAGTATTTCTTATAATGCTGCATAGACACAACTGCATCGACTCATCCCGGGTGGCTGGTCCGAGATGGTGTCGCTGCCCTAGTAACAGCCCTTGGACTGTTTGGCCTTATTTCATTTTTCTTTTGCTGGTTCGCCTGGGGCCTTACAGGGAGGTGTGTCCCCCGAATCTGCTCTGTGATTGGTGGAGGGTGCAGTGGGTGTTCCTCCTGTACAGAGAGCTGCTTGTGAGACACTGGCCCATTTCCAGTGTTGTGGTTCCGTAAACACGCACCGTCAGCCAGCGCCTAAGGGCTGCGCAGACAAGGGTGCACCATGGCCTTAGGCGCTGGCCGGATGTGTGCGGCATGACACTATAGAATTCACTTCTTTTTGTATAGATTGGAGCTTTTTTAGGGCCTACATGACATGGCTGAGATCCCTGCACTGAGTCAAGTACTTGGATACTGTGTGTGTAGAGTTACTTGTCATCATCAAAAGACCCAAAGAGCAGGGTACTTTTGCCCTCGGGCTAAGCATTGCTATTGTGAGTTCTTCTAAGAGCAAGGCACCCTTCTCCGCCCTCCCGCCCAGGAGTCCAACATTGCCTCTGTAAGCTGCTGAAGAGCAAGGCACTTTATGTTTATTTTGCCAGGAGTCAAGCATCACCACTGCAAGCGCCTTTAAAGAGCGAGGCACTTTTATTGTCCAGGAGACAAACATTGCCACCGGAAGCTCTGTATAAGAGCAAGGCACCTTATTTTTACTTCCTCAAGACTCAAGCACTGTCACTGCAAGCTCTGTAAAGACTAGAGCAATGTCTCCTTTGGGAACGGAGACACTTTCATTCTTTTAGAAGTTACTCATTGCTGTTGCAAGCTTCTTAAGAAGCAAGGTATTTGATGGGTTTTTTGGGACGGCACTTACAACCTCTGCAAGTCTCGGGACTAAGTTGTAAGTACCTAAAGTGGAACTTTTGTTGACTGGGTTTAAACTTGAGGCAACAAGGCCTGGAAGAAGCAAAGAAGTAAGAGTTTTCTACAACTGAAGTGTTTTTCACCAAAGCAAGTACTGTATCGCCGAGGGACTATTTTTTACCCAATGTATTCTGAGCTAAAAAGCTTAAGGGGGAGTCTCATGATTGGTCACTCCATGTTTTGATCTGAAATATTATTTAATCTACATTAGTATGTTGTGTGAAATAAGACATATGTTATTGCGGGTATTAGTCTATGATTCTGGGATATTAGTTTTGAGGTAGTAACTCTTTAATTTTGTTAGATTCCAATATTGTATTATTTATTACCTTTAGGGTAGTGATCCCCAGAATGCCATCTAAAACTAAAAGGGTGAAAATGGCAACTTCTCTGATATCTCCACCGTTAAAACAGAGGAGGCTAGATGGCTATTTAGCCAATGCCAGTCATTTGTTGCAGGGCGGTGCCACTTTAGAGACTACTATCCCATTATCTAATTCATATGCTGTTCCTGGGGTAGAAGCTTGGGAAGTCCCAGATTTTCAGAAGCAGCCCATTGAGGGTTGATAACTGGAACAAGAATATAACACAAAGGCCTGTTTTTCCCAAAAATTGTTTAATGAAGTTTTTTTATGTCAAGAATTGGGTAATATAGGGGTAGGACAGAATTTAGTCTCCCCACTGGTCACAGACCTACAAAGTGGGAGGAGTGAACAAGAATCAACTTTACCAACATGTAACAGGGAGGTTAATAATGGGCAGGAGTCCTATCTGGAACAATCTAGAACATCAACTATTTTGTTGGCATAACATGTCTCCTTAACAGCGCAGACAGTAAAATATCTATTTACACAGTTGAATATACTTGCTTCAATGCTACCAGTAAGCCAGAGAACCTCTAAGCAAAGGGCTACCTCCCTTAATAATATTAATACAGATGGGCAAAGAATGGAGGCGCATACCAGGATAAATCTCGGGTTTGGATTACAGGAGGAATACCTTTCTTTCTTTCTTTCTTTCTTTCTTTCTTTATATTTATTGGCCGCCCCCTCATGCCTACGGCATCTTGGGGCGGCTCACAAGAGTTAAAACAACAATAAAATACATAAAATAGGCCCTATAGGCCTATATTTTTGATAAATATTGTGACAAAAGTTTTTGGTAGGCATTTATTACAATTGCTTTGGACTTGGGTACAGCAGAAAGATATTCTTAGCGAAGAGCAGGCAGGGTTTAGGACAGGATAGGCCCCTATTGATAATATATATACTCTGCAATATCTTCTGGTTAAATACAATGGTGTCATGAAGTTGCCACTTTACTCTGTGTTTTTGGACCTGTCCTCAGCTTTTGATACCATCGATAGGACTTTGCTTTGGAATAAATTGTATGGTTCAGGTACAGATGGTCAGCTGTTAAGACTTTTGCAGTTGTATTATGAAGATACCTGGGCCTGCATTCATTATGGAAGCGCAGGCAAAATTTCCTCTAGATTTCAAACAAATCAAGGGGTTCAACAGGGATGCCTATGGCTCCCTTGCTGTTTTTCCATATATGTGAATGACATTATTGCTGACTTACAAAATTTGAGTTCCACCCACCTAAGATTTTGTCCACGCATGTTGAAGCATTATTTTGCTATCTTAAGATGATGATTCTATCTTAAATTCGAGGATGGCTGTTAGCTTACAGAGAGCTACGTTGAGTTTTGCTGAATTATGTAAGTCCAATAAGCTGAGTATCAATTATATGAAAACTAAGATAGTTAGGTGGGGTAGAAGGGCCAAGGAATATCCATGGCACATTGACAATCCTAGGATTGATATAGTTAAGACATTCCCTGATTTAGAAGTGGTCTTTTCATCTAGTGGTAGTTGGATGAACCATATTGTAGGGGTTAGAACTAAAAGTACTAATTCTATGTGTGGGATAAGGAGATTTTATAATTCTCATGCAGGGAAATCTGTTCTGGTGGCTGTAAAAGCCTTTAAGATAAAGGTTATCTTGCAGATCATCTATGGGGTGGAGGTGTGGGGTAGATAGACAATAGTTTAGAAGTAACCCAGAATATGTTTTGTAGATCACTCTTAGGGTTACCTAGGTCATTTCCTGCACCCTTTCTTAGAGCAGAATTGGGCTTAGACTCTATATCATCGATCATTACTAAGCGATTCCTTGGCTGTTGGTTTAAATTATTGACTTTTACTCCCTCTCGGTTGCCAAAGATGTGCTACCTGGAGGATATGTCCCGTCCAGTTGCATTGCATTCTCCGTGGTTGGTATTTGTAAGTAGTACCCTGAATACTGCTAGATTTGGTTTTTCAAGATCTTGGTGGTTTTTTTTTTCAGATAATGAAAAAAAATGAAATATTTGAAAGATTGACTGATGTAGCTCAACAGAATGATTTTGCTTACATCCAGACTAGCCGTGTAGCACCCTTGTACTGTCATTGGAAGCTTGATAAGATAGCAGAGTATCTGCACTTGAATTTAAAACCTGATTTGTGGGTACACCGGTCTAGACGTCGCTTCAAACAAATGACTACTGCTATAAAGGCGGGTTGCAGACTCGGTTTACTGGTTGAGGAGAGTCTGCCCGTGTGGATTGCGGGTATTGGAGGATTCCGTTCATTATACCTTGGAGTGCCTCTACTTCTCTGAAACTAGAGAGGGTTTTTTTGTCTCCTATATTGAGAAAGGTTTATTATTTGACATCTAAAGAAAAGTTGATATGGCTGCAGCAACAAATTGATCAGGGTATCATTAATAGCGCAGCAGTATTTGCCAGCCGTGCAGCTGCGATGAGAGTTACCTGGTTGAGGAGCACCCGAATAAGGAGGATTTTTCATCTTTTGGGCTGGCAAACGATAGATTGGCCTTTACTGTACATCCTCCGCCAAAGGGGAGGCTCCCCTTCTGGGATACCTCTTTTGAGATTGCAGAACATTTGAGATTACTGTTGAGTATTCCCATTACAAGTCGGGACATTAAGAAAATGGAGCATCTTCATCTGACTCGAGGGCGTAGGGGTTTGTTATTCAGCTAAGATCCTTGCATTGGGTATCTATTATAATTAACCAAAACAAAAAACTTTAGTTTTTAAATACCTTAAATGCACAAGAATTTTCTTAAAATCCAAAAAATCCAAAAAATATACAAATTAAGTACAATTAGAACAAAACATAAATGCCCCCAAACATGGAAATTATTTCAAAATTTGAGCAATATTTAATATTTTATCATCATAAACATAAATATAATATATATGTACTTAATTCCTTACCATACATACTTTTATTCATTTTAATCTATAACTCAACTTTCACATTTTTTCATTAATAATTTATTATCATAATTTGACAAGAAATAATTTTTTCAAAGTACATTAAGTTTGTCCTTTACATGTATACAAATTGTATACACTTCATACAATAAACGGTTAACAATGTGAGTGTAGATAACATTATACAATTCATTGTACAGAATGGAGTTGTGTACAAACAGACTTAATGCACTTTGAAAAAATTGTTTCTTGTCAAATTATGATAATAAATTAATAATGAAAAAATGTGAAAGTTGAGTTATTGATTAAAATTATGTATGGTAAGGAATTAAGTATATATATATGTATATATATATATATATATATATATATACTATATTTATATTTATGAGGATAAAATTATTGGTCAAATTCTGAAATAATTTCCATGTTTTTTGATGTTTATGTTTTGTTCCAATGTATGGAGTGGAAGGTTTTTTGAATTGTAATTGTACTTAATTTGTATATTTTTTGGATTTTAACAAAACTCTTGTGCATTTAAGGTTTTTTAAAACTAAAGTTTTTTGTTTTGGTTAATTTCTTGGTTTTGTGCGATATGATATATTAGGAAATTAATATAGACATTATAATATGATATATCAGGATATAAATACAGGTAGGTGCAGGGGGTGCGGGATTAATTTGGGGCAGTGGGGGGATGACAGGTAGGAGTGGGAGATGGGGCTAAGTGGGGATTGGGGATGTGCTGGGGTGGGAGGAGAAGCAAGGGTTGGGGGTCAGTTTAGAGTGGGTAGGAAATAGGAGTGGGGTTGGGGGTCAGGTTTGGGGTTGGGGGGTTATGTGGGGGTGGGAGGAGGGGTTGGGGGGTCAGGGCATGGGATGTGCAATGTGTGGGAAGTAGGGGCAGTGGTTGGGGGGTTAGGTCGGGAGTGGGGATGTTGCGTGAGCAGTGGGAGGAGAAGCCTGTCTCCCATGCTTGGAACCAGCACCTCCACCTTTTCCTCCTCCCTCCTTGGGTCTTGAACACGATTCCCACTAACTGCTGCTTGGCAAACTTTCAGAGCCAACCCAGACTGTCCCCATCCTTCACGAGTCCTGCCGCAAAAAAGAACCCCCCCAGCAGGGCTCCGGGTCCTTCAGGAGAATTAGCAAAGACTTGGGAAACTTGCAAGGCTGTCTCCTCCTTGGAGTCCCCCACCGCGATCAGCCCCCAGCCCCACAGGTAGTAGCCCCGGTCATTGCAAGCCTGCAGCTTGTTTAGTCGCACCCGGAGCAAAGCCACGCCAGGTGGGGAGACTGCTCCTCTGTAGCACCACCAGAGCCATGCAAATCCGGGAGCAAGTCAAGGAGGGAGGGAGGAGGGGGCAATCGATGGGATCTTACAGTGTGGGGTGGGGGCTGCGACAAGGAGAGGGGGCCCGGATCCTTCCTAGAGGAACTGCAGTAGCAGAGCCCGACAGGGGCAAGTTTGAAGACAGACCATGCTATGGGGTTGCTTACACGTGGGAAGTCCGATCGATTCACTTCATTGCAGAGGGCTGAATGGTGAACAGGTGAACTGGCTGTCAGACAGAGCAGGGGGGAGTCACGTAACTTTCCTGGAATTCCTGCCTTGTCTAGTGCTCTCCGACCCCCACTCACTCGGATTGTTTGGGGCTATGTGGCGGAGTAAACACTAAGCAAACAGTCCCCCTATTCCCCTCACCCTGGAGGAGCCTGTGCCGAGCCCAGCTCCCAGCACTTGTTGCAGCCCAGCCATGCGTCTTGATTCTCTGCTCCTGTCCTGTCCTGCAGGGGGGACCTGCCGCCCAGTCGCCCGGCCGTCCACCCAGCAGCGTGGAGTTCCTGCAAACTGGTGCAGGGCACAGAGCACGGGGGATCCCTATAGAGAGGGAAGGGGGGGGGTGGTGATTGCACGGGGAGAGGTAGGCGGCTTCAGCATGAGCAGCAGCAGCTGGGCTCCTGGGAGGCTACTCGGGCTTGGAGTCCCCGGGCTGCGCTGGTGGGGACTGACTGAATCTGAGCCCGCCTGTCCATCTGCCTGTCGTGTCTACTCTGGTTCCCACCCCGGGGGTTGTGCCTGCCTGATGCCCCATCTTTGCACCTGATCCCCTGCACTGGGCAAGCCCAGTGCCCTGAGCAGAGCTTCCCATGCCCACCTGGCTTCCTCTGTCTTCCCAAGCGGTTGGTCTTGGGGGCAGGACAGCTAGAGCTTGTGATAAATGTACGTGATTTTAATAGCTGGCTTTTGATAAAGTTGCGTGCTTTTAAAAAGTAGAGTCACGCACTTTTCCTTATGGTGTGTTTTAAGGAAAGTTGCGTGATTCTACTTTTTAAAAGCATGCAACTTTATCAGAAGGCAGCTCCATCAGAAAGACTTTAATTAAGCTCTAGCCAGTTTCATGCCAGTTACAGAGCGCCCCATTTCCCGGCTCTCGACTCTGCTGCTCTCCCCTCTCCGGGAGCTGGGAAGCAGGGCGCTCTGTAACTGACATGAAACTGGCTAGTATCATAGAGCTTAAATTAAACACTTTGTGACGGAGCAGCCTTCTCATAAAGTTGTGTGATTGTAAAAAGTAGAGTCACGTACCTTTCAGGTCAGCAGCTTCTCAACTGAGCATGTGCGAGTCTGCAGAACCGAGCTGTGTTTTGCCGGTCAGCAACTGCTGAACTGAGCATGCGCAAGCCTGCAGAACCGATTTTTTATTTATTAATAACTCGGGTTTGGCTGCACCAATCACTATCATATTACAGAAGCATTTGCTATTGATCTCATGCTCCAAGCCTGTGACATTTGGGGGCTCAACGCATCCAGGGGGAGGAGATATTGATGGTTCAAAATTGTGAGGATGTCTGCATTTTGACCACAACCAATTAACGTTTAAACAGTCATAACATTTTATTTTCCTGATGGATCTTTTTCAAACTTTGTGCATATGATGGTCCTCACAACTTACAGTCATGGTTAAATTTTCAGAAACGTAGGCCAAGCGGTTTCCTCAAAATCGGGGCTACAGCAGTCCCCTGTTTATAATGGACAGTGGTTGTGCATTTAAGTTTCAGGCTCCTACCAGTGCCTGAAAATAGAAAAGGAAGAACTTCTGAAACAGAAGGTTATATTCCCAAGGAGAGTCTTTATTAGAGTCTCAGGAAGTACACCCCATAGAGAACAGAATTATAAAATGGGTGGTAAGAAAGTGACCCGAGTAAGGAAGGGAAAGACAGGAAGGAGATCACTTACTGGGGATAACAGGAAAGCATCCCCTATTAGCTCGCTTCCTAAGATCAAGAGGGGGAAATGTCTTAAACTGATTGATCTTACTTCCCCGGAGGATATGGAAATTCAACTGTCTGGTGCCCATAATCCACTGGATGAGCTATTGCTCAAAGAAAAGGGTGCTCTACCGTTCTACGGTCAGCTCCCTTTGGATGAACAGAATGGCTTACTTGACAGGATGTCTAGCTTGTATGAGCAATTGATGGCAACCTCCAGAAGATTTCATCCTTTAGAAGAAGGAGGTCTGTCTCAATCTACTGCTAGAGTAGCATCACCTACATATTTTGGGGTAGCCAAGGGTTTGTTAGGGCCAGGAGGAAATCTGGGAATAGAAAATATTGGAAGCGAGGTAGTGAGTCCCAATGTGCCCAGCCCTCAGGAGGAGGATATATTACAAGATCAGACCCTGGAATCTCCTTTAGTGGAAAAGTATTAGGGATGGGCGAACACAGTTTGGTTGTTCGGAGTTCGGACCGAACTTGGTCTGTTCGGACGTCCGAACCGAACTCTCGAATGACCGAACTCTCGAATGACCGAACAGTTCGGTTGTGTTCGGATGAGTTCGGGGGCAGGAAAAATGTCTTTTCAGGGCAAAAAAAATATTAAGTTTCGGTTTTGTTTCAGTTTAGATAGTGCTTTTTTTTGACTGTTCAGCCAAGTTCAGCCAACCTGAACTCGGTTGAACTGAACCATCGAACCCGAACTTGGGTTTTGATCCAAACGACCGAACATCCGGACCGCATTCTGTTCACCCATCCCTAAAAAGTATATCCTGAAACTTGATAAAATACAAATAGAATCTCCTTTTTTACTTCAAGACCCGAAGGTATTAATGTCCCTGATAAAGATATCTCATCCAACGATAGTATAGATGGAGGTAATCCCCTAGAATGTCCTCATCCTGAAGTAGGGGTGGTCTCCTCTACTGAAGGGTTTATTTCTGGACAAAGAAAGTTGAGAGGTGAAGGTGAAGTTGTAGTACTTAAACCTTCTGATGTATGTCAACCTTTACCTGATACTTAGGGCTAATTCAGACGTGCATTTAAATCACACAGCCGTGGCGGCGGTATCGTGCGATTTAAAGCACCGCGCACTTCCAGGTTGGTGTGACTGCACCGAGTGCGCACATTTCAGCCTAACGCGAACTGTTGGAGTGCGGTTTTGAAAGCTGCTCCGAGCAGGCTGAAATGTGCGCACTCGGTGCATTCACACCAACCCGGAAGTGCACGGTGCTTTAAATTGCACGATGCCGCCACCGTTGCTGTGCGATTTAAACGCACATCTGAATGCACCCTTATTTGCTGTCTCATCGAAGATTAGATTTTGATCTGGATGCTAATATTCAGGATTGACTGGATACGGATCAGTTTAGTGGATTAGTGGAAGACTATACATTCCTCTCATAGAACATAGCTGGTTTGATAGTAAAAAGAGGGGATAAGGATTTGGTTGCTTTTTAAAGGCAATATATTATTTGTTTTGCAAGAAACATGGTGCAAAGATCCTTTTTACAAAAGTGGCTATGAGTGCTTTAATTTATTGGGGAAATTGTCAGCTAAAATAGGGCGCCCTAGATTTCCTTAACGTTGAAACTTCAAGTAATAGAACTTACATCATGTTTGGATATAGCGCTGGCAGTTAGGGTGATTGGAGGGATAGGCTTGGCTAGGATAGTGGTAAATGTCTATATGCCTCCATTAGTGAAGAAGGGTTGCTCTGATACTCTTTGTGATATCTGGACTGAATTAGGGTTATTTTTGGAAAAAGTTATGATCAAATATCCATATGATAAGGTGATGTTGGTTGGTGATTTCAGTGTTCGGATAGGGGGTTTTGATTGGGAGGACGAGAATTTTTTAATGATAAATGAGATCTGGGGAGTCTCAGCACCCTGTTTTACTGATTTAGCAGTAAATGATAATGGACTTAGGCTGGTAGAGTTGTTATCAACATTTAATTTGAGTTTTTTTAATAATGCATTTGAGTCCCCTACCTCATGGGATGAGACATATCGTTCTGTTAGAGGGAATAGAGTGATTGATTTCTTTTTAGTGGGGACTCATTGTTGGTATGAGGTTAAGGATATTAAGATCTTGAACAGATTAGAGAGTGACCATGTTCCAGTTCAGCTTGTTTTAGGTTTAGTTTTTGGATCTGGAGGGGTAAGGTATGAGAGCAGAGAGGTTCTTCCTCTTTGCTTAATTAATAAAAGGCTCAAATGCGATGAGAGGGTAGCCTTAGAAACAGAGGATGTATTGCGTTCAGAAGATCTAAACAAAGACAGCAAGTGCTGGAATCTACCTCCCCAGAAGCGATTTTGAATGGGAAGCAGACAATAATAGATGCACTGAATCCTTTTTTGATTAAGGAAATACTTAGAAAGACCTAAAGATAATACTATTAAAAGTTCTACATGGTTTGATAAAGAATGTTTTGCATGGAAAAGGGAGATGCATAGAAAGATAAAATAATTATTATTATTATTATTATTATTAACAAACATTTATATAGCGCCAGCAGTGTACCTGGCACTTTACAAAGTAATAAAATAGACACGGTCCCTGCCCCTAGGGCTTACAATCTAAGAGACAGGAGCTGGGGGAGAGACTTAGGAAGGGGAACAGAGGGAGAGACAAGGGGTCTAACATTCATGAAGATGCGAGGTCTCAAGTGAACGTACTTGGTTTGGTTACGATGAGAATGACAGCAGGCAGGTCCATGTTGCAAGGATAAGGGTAAACCGATCGTAGGTATAGGAATAGTGGCTCAGCAGGATAAAGAGTCAGACAGAGCAGAGCGAAAGAGGTGAGTTTTAAGGAGAGATTTGAAGGTATGAAGGGAGGGTGCAAGGCGGATGTGGACAGGGAGGGAGTTCCAGGCATGGGGGGCAGCAAGTGAGAAGGGACGAAGGCGCTTAGGGGAGCAGGGAAGGTGTGGAAGGGTGAGAGAAGGGACAGAAGAGGAGCGAAGTGCATTAAGCAAATTAAGGGATATTGGATTAGATAGTGACATTCTTGAACAGAAACGGCTTTATAAGAAATTGATTAAGAAGAAGAAAAAGGAGTATGTGGAATCTCAGTGGAATAGGTTATTTGTTGCCATTGGTACCAAAGATAATAGAGCTTTTTGGACTTTGGTTGCTAGAGGTTCCAATTCCTATGCTCCTAAATTAGATTTCATTATATTAGCTGACGCTTGGGTATCTTTTTATGCCAAGCGATTTTCAGTGTCAGACGTTGTGGCTAACTCAACAAGTTGGTTGAGGTCAGTGCAATTAATCCCATATGACTCAGCATATATGGTTTCAGAAAGATAGAGCAGTTGATTAAAATGCAGAAGAAGAATAAATCCCCTGGGTTGGATGGCTTACCAGCTGAACTTTTCCAAGCTAATCTTGATTGGTGGGTTCCTGTTCTCACCACATGGTTTAATTGTATTATTTCCCAGAGGCGTGGAAAGGGAGTCTAATACTGCCTACATATAAGAAAGGAGATCATGATAACCCAGGCTCATGTAGGCCAATATCTCTTATTAATATTGTAACAAAGCTTTTCGGGCAGTATCTGTTGATCCACTTACTCTTTGGGTTCAAGGAAATTATATTCTTAGAGAGGAAAAGCTGGATTGAGGGCAGGGTATGCCACTACAAATCATGTGTTTACCCTACCATATTTAGTTCACAAGTATACAACAGTCATGAAGGCCCATTTATATGTGGCATTTATGGATCTCTCCTCAGCCATCGATACGGTGGATAGAGATTTTTTATGGGATAAGCTGTATTTCTTGGGTATTGATCCCCGCCTATTAACATTTTTGGTATTGTATTATGCAGGAACATGGGCCTATGTGCGCTTCAGGAGTACGGGTTAGTTAAATTCTAAGGTTGCAACAAGTAGGGGTGTAAGGCAGGGATGTTTCCTCGCACCTTTATAATTTAATATCTGTCAACATCATTATTTCTGAAATGCAAGATGTAAATTTCCATCCCCCCAAAATCCTGGCAACACATGTTGGCATACTCCTCTTTACTGATGGCACTACCCTTATAGCAAGACTCCCTATTGGTTTACAATGTCCTATGATGGAATTTGCTCATTTGTGTACAGTGGATAACTATTAACTATGTTAAAACTAAGATTCTTTGCTGTGGAAGCTCTCTGAGTAAATAACCTTGGCACATTGATAGCCATAGGATTGAAACAGGTTTTTTTACCTACTTGGGGTAACACTGGGTGATTTCAGATGTTACGCGGTCCCGATTCACCACAGTGGATTTCCGGCGGGGGTGAACCGAACAAACACCCCCCGTGGTCAAAAAAAGCCGTGAACAGACGTGACGGGACCGGGACCACAGCTTTGTCCCCGGCTGGGAATCATTTCCTTTGATTCCGGTCGGTGGTTGCCAGCCAGTCGTTACTTTTTTTGGTTCCTGTATGGAATCTCTTTCTTTGACCATGTTTTCGGAGATGGTCCGGCAGGGCGCTCCAGAAGCATGGTTGTTTTTGACCCCATGTGGGTCTTGACCGTGGTGAACATCTGGCGGCTGCTGAACAGACGTTCAGGGTGCTTTGGCCCCACCGCGGGATTGACCGTGGTTCACTGTGGTTGAACATGATCTTGTAACGTCTGAAAATACCCATTTTCATCCAACGCTAAGTGGGAAAAACATATGGCAGTGGCTAAAGCAAGAATGGTTCAATCCTTATTTGCCATTAAAGAGTTTAATGCTGCTCATGCAGGAAGGTCCATTACTGCTGTATACTACTACTACTACTACTACTGCTACTACTGCTGTATTGAGAGCATACCAAGCGAAGGGGATATCCCAAATGGTGTATGGAGCAGAAGTATGGGGCTTTGTGGCAGATAAACATCTTGAAGTAGCACAAAATATTTTTTTGGGTCTCTTCTGGGATTTTCCCCTTCATCGCCTGCCCAGTTTATTAGAGCTGAATTGGATATAGACCCTTTATCAGTAATCTGCATTAAGTGGCTTATAAACTACTGGTTCAAACTTTTGTCTTTTAGTCCAGTGGAAGATATCTTGCGAGCCAGGCCTTTACAGTCTCCTTGGTTACGATTTGTGATTACTACTTTAAATGAGGCTAGATTTGGCTATGCAGCTAATAAAGATGTGAGGTTTTTCCCACAAGGAGAAAAAGAGAGGATACATCAAAGATGAAGGAATATAGCTCATCAGAATGATTTTGCAACTTTAAGGGTTAGCCGAATGACTCGTCTTTATTGTCTTTGGAAATTGGAGGGGAGAGTCAAGTATTTACAGTTTTATTTAAAACCTGCCACTCGTATACATCTGGCTAGTTTATGTGTAAAGCAGAGGATAATTGCAGCAACGGTGGGACGCAGATTGAGTATACCCACAGACAAAAGGATCTGCCCATGTGGGATGGGGATGATTGAGGACTCTATACACTATGTCCTCGAGTGCTTATATTTTGTAGATATCAGAGCTCGTTTTCTTGCTCTTATGTTGAAACAGATTAAATTTTTCTCCAAGAAAGAAAAACTGATATGGCTGCATCAGCAGATTGATTTTGATGTTATTATGAACTTAGCTATATTTGCCTCCTGGGCAGCAGCTATTAGGATTACTCATCCTATAATGGCTCTGAAATAAAATTGTGAGGAAGGTGCCTGCTGGTGAATGAGGGAAGCATATGTTATATTTTGTATTATGTAACTATCTATATTATGCAGTTATCGACAATGATGTTGGTTTTTATTTTTTCTATGTTGTGGTGTTTTTGCTATATATTTTTAATTTGCATTTGTATTTTATTTGTACTTTTTGGCTATAGCGGAAGCTAATGCCATAATAAATTACTAATTAACCAATTAACTGCAACACCGAGCACTTTCTGTATGAGAGGACAGTTACATAGTGCCTTGCCATTTAACCAAAGATAAAAACTTGAAGAAAATATGAAGCCATTAAGTATTTTACAAGGAAAAATAAAATCATACTGAAAAAATAAAGAAATAGAAACGTGTGTGTGTAATATGGACTACGAGAAGCAATATAAATATTATTATGTGCTTCTGGTAGAACAATAATGAAAGCTACATGTGTGGAAAAAGCACATGCTCCTGTTTGTACACAGACCCATGCCTGAAAAGACATGGAACTACAAGGCAGAATTTTTGTAATTGCTCTGAGTCAAGGGGTGTTTTCAACTGAGACGATAGCCCACTGAAGTCCGTGTTGTTCAGTCCATGCAGCCCCTGCTCATGTTTAGAATGTCCTTCCTAATAAATGGGCAGTCCCCTGAGTGTATTTCATGAGCTTGCGAGCAGCCCCACTGGCAGCGCCAATGACAGCAACAACGAAAAGAGGGACAGGAAGCGGTCATTCCTCGGATGCACTAGGATTTTCATCCACGACTCTATGGTACTGGTGGACTTGTATGCATGAAGGCGCTGCACGTAATCTACTTGATGGAACGCAGACATGTGGGTGCACATTAGTCTTCACTTGCCTGCACAGAGGGCTCCACATTCCCCGAGAACCCACCACCAGTGGGGGCTGCATGTCTAGTGGGTGGCAGTCACTTGGCTAGTGGGGGCAAACACCTAATAAACAGGTAGGTGGACAACCACCTGGTGTGGACTATTGTGGACTATCATCTTGTTTGTTAACACACTATGATTCAAAGAGTGTTGTTCTTCGGTATGGGCTGAAGTCTGAAAGTTCAGTAAACATGTGCGGGCAAGTGCTTGGGATGACATCTGTTCTAAACATGAGCTCACGCTAATGAGGTTTTTACATCTTGTGTCAGTGCTAGAAGTAGTTAAGGGTCTGAATTTAGCTCATAAGCATTATAAGGAATCTCTTAAACAAAGCTTTTGGGGTTTTTTGCCTGCAAAAACATATTGAGACTGTATACTTCTCATTAATAAAGCTTCCAAATTATGCATGTGTTCCCCCTCTCTGCATATGTTGTAAGAGCATTGTGCCTGATTGCTTGGGCATGCACTGCACAGTTTTCTAGCACATACAAAGCAGTCAGGCAGGGACAGCCTCGACTAATTTTACAAATGTCTACATCGCAAGAGAACATTTGACTTCGAAAAGCTACAGCACAATCCTCTGGTTGTTTAACACTGGCACCAGTCCTTAGCACAAAGGAGAGTTACACTCACTTCAATGGAACTTGTGCCAGCTCTAAGCAGCCAGAGGATTGTATCCTTAGGTAACTCTTGCATGCTGATAGTGGAAATGCTAGTGGGGTGGGGTTCTTCTTTGTTTTGACTAAATCTGGAAAACAAACTGATGCAAATTTGCTGGGTTTTGGCTTGTTTTTCTCTTAGCTTGAATTTACGCTTCTTACACAGGAACCATGCAGAGTCCCATTAGTAATGTACATCAGAGGAGGCTATAATAAAAGCTGCTAAGGCAGTATTTGAATATAGAGATACTCAGCAGGACCAGAGGTTAGCAACTATAAAATACGAACACTGTTCTGATACATAATAGTGGAAGATGGAATGTCCCCAGTGTATTGTCACAAGAGGTCAATGTTGCCTACAAATAGCCTATGATGAAATGACAAAGATGCTTTATTTCAGTGAACTGTATCCACTGCTAAAACTCGCTAATACCTTAACTCGGCCAGTAATAAGGAAACAGACAATACCTAGTGCAAACGTAACAAAGAAATGGAAGGTTAACACTATGTATTTTTAATGAATCTACAGGGGGTTTGTTTGCACATGTTCAAATCTCTGGTAATAGCTTTCTCCATCTTTGTTTTCCATTTATTCTTCAATGATCTCTTGGAGCGAAAGAGAGACTTGCTAATTAGAAAAGGTCACAGTGCTTGGAATTAAAGTAATTCATTGTAATTATATGTAATTAAAAATAGTTTTCAAAAGTGGAATGACTTCACTGAGACTGTACTCTGTCCTTTACTAAAAAAAAAAAAAAAATATTACCATACGGCTTATTAAATGGAGCAGTGCAGACCAGGATAAGCAAATACAAAATGCATACACTCTAATGATAACCTTTTCATTTCAAAACTGATGAGATGTTTCCTTTCAGCAATTTTTTGTGGTGAAAGCACAGTGTATAGAAACATTAGGGCCTGTTAATAATATAAATATGATGTTATTACTTTATAGTTAAAATCTTCATAAAACTTCCAAAATCTATTTTAAAAAAATCTTCTGATAAAGAAATATATTTTTTAATTAACTAGCTCATCAGATTTAATATTTGTTTAATCTTACATGCTGAAACTGATAGTGTTCCTCCTTATTTAAGCTGATACCGATTGACACTCTCATTAGGATATGTGCACCTCCGTGTATGCAACTGAGAAATGTCTCATTATGTTCAGGAGAATAGGAAATGCAGGATTGTCAAATAATGTCCCTCATGCAGAAAAAAAATGTAGATTAAGATATTTAAGTGAAAGTAACTTTTTAAATTTTTCCATAGTAAATTGAATAAAATATTTTCAGGAACTGGTTGAAAAAACTGCAAAAGCAAGAAGTGAAAAGATTAAAGGAGAAATGCCATCCTTTTAATTTTATCTCATTTCAGCTAAGTTACTGAGTCAGTTCATTCTAGTTTCAGATACTCCTCTGCAAGTCCAATGATGTCAAAGTTTTTGTTAGTATGAAAAGGGGATGTTTTTAAATGTTTCATGGAGGTTAAGAAAGATGACAATGTAAATCAGTTCTAGCCACTTTCCAGAGACAGACTAAGGCCCGTTTCACATGGGCGCAAATGTGTGGGGGGATGTGTGGGCGGCGTGGCGGGTGGGCAGTACGCAGGGATGCATTCTCACGTGCGTGGGTGATGGTTAGAGGTGGGTGAAGCGTGGGAGCACGCACACACCCCCACCCATTGCCCATGGTGTTCCCACAGGTACCCCCCATCCTCCTGCACCCACTGTAGCATTCGTACGGGCGCCCCACCCAAAACAACCTAAGGGTGTTTTTAGACAAGCTCCTCCGAGTCCCCACCCATCACCCACCCATTATGCATGTTGCAGGGCTGTCTAGGGTGCCAATACAGCCCTGTAATATGCATGATGAGTGGGTGTTGGGTGGGTAATGGATGCTATGTTTATGTATTTATTGTAAGCTGCCCTGAGCCTTAAGGTGTTTTAGACATGTGCCTCCCCACCCATTAACCACCCATCATGCATGTTGCAGTGCCTCACTGGCGACCTATGCAGCCGTTCAGCATGCATGATAGGTGGGGAAGCACTTGTCTAAAAACACTCTTAGGTTGCAAGACTCAGTCTTGCATATTTCCTCTGGAAGCCAGATTTTAGCAACAACTGTACCCTTTCACAGACTGCAGGATGGGTTAGCTTAGCTGGCTAATACTCTGCTGATTAGTACTGAGGAGAAAGGGGCTTGAGGAGGCTGGTGCTGTATGTTCCTTGGATTGCACAAAGACTATGGCCATTTTCAGACAGGATGCAGCCACACATGTCCACTCTGGACAGTTGTGCAAATGCCCATCTAAAAGTGGCAGTGGGCGGGTGTGTGCTCCCGCGACCCACCCACCTCCACCCATCCCCTTGCATGGAGCAACACGGGTTTTCCCTGGTTATGGGGGCATGAATAGGCGGTGCATGGGCGAGGGTGCACACCCAGCATGCACCCATTCAATGTCATGTGAAGCCCCCACCCCACCCCAAACGTCCATGTGCACTCCACCGAGTGCACACGGACCCACCTTCCAGCCGTGTTCGTTTAAACACAGCCTATAACTGTGTCCAGCTCTTCTGCAGGGCTGCAAAGAGGGAGGAGGTTTGCTAGTGCTGGCTACAAGGAAGTTGGGCCTATGTAAAATGGTGGAATGGGCTCCCTCCTAATGTAGGGTGTTAACTAACATAACACAGGCCCGGTTCACCCAGCGCCAAACCCATACATCTGCTTTATTTTATTTAATTTATTTATTTATTTATATTTATATCCCACCCTATCCCCTAAGGCTCAGGGTGACTTACAATAAATACATAAATAAAAATACATATACAAATATAAAATACATAATTAAAAACCCATAAAAACAAAAAACACCACCTTATCCCTCCAAATCTATCCCTGCCCATTAAATGCCTGACCAAATAGAAAGGTCGTACACTGCCTCCAGAAGACATTCAAACTAGGCCTTAGGTGGACCTCCAAAGGAAGGGGGTTCCAAAGCTGTGGGGCAGCCACCAAGAATGCCTCTCTGCAGGCCTGGGTTGTATGAAACTGGGCCAATGATTGGACCTGCAAGAGGGCACTCTTGGCAGATCTCAAGGGCTGTGAGGGGACATAAGGAGAAGGTGGTCCTTCCGATATGTAGAACCCGAGCTGTTTAGGACTTTATAGATCAATACCAGCCAAATGTGGGCCTGGTTCAGACCCCAGTGAGCTTGGCGGCTGGGCCAGAAACATAGGCTGGAACAAACTGGGCCCAGGGTCCAGCCCAGGGAGCCACCCAAATGAGCGCATCTGTTTTCACGCCCATCCAGCCCAGAGTGGGGGGCTGTCACAGCAACCTGTCATGGCGGGGGGGCGGGCAGCGCCAGTTGTGGGCCTGTGTTTTCTGCCAGGGCTTGTCACACTCATGTTGTCATTTCAAGTTTATTTATAGATCTCATGTGATGAGGGCCCCTGCGGGGTTCCCCCAGCACCCATGGCCTGATACAATTGCAGTCTGCCTTTGCCTGAATCGACCCTTGAGGTTCGTTGCAGCTTTGTCATTCTTAATTCAAAAAATAACAAGCCAGACCCCAAGAATTGCCTTTGAAAAGGTGAGCTTTTGAGGGGGAAAAAAGAAAATAAAAGAAGATCAATATAAGGTTATTTTTATTTCTTGATTGCGATCTAAGTTTTTATGGTAGCCTGCAGTCACAAAGTTTTCCCTATCACCATCAGGCTTGGAGACATATTTCCTTAAAAATAGTGAAGCTGAGATTCTCCTGATTCCTACCACTGAGATTTGTGATAAAATGTTGAGAACTGGCAATATTGTTGGTATCAGAGAGATAATTCAGGGTACCAACTGCTCTGGGCAAAATTAGGCCCTGTCTGCACTATAAACTAATTGCTGGTCCTTTGCCATAGGGTTGCATGTACTTCAATGATGCTGGGGGGAGAGAGGATTTTTATACATATTCACTCTTGCACTACATAGGACAATTGTTAACGTTGCCCCAAAGGCAGAGCCAACATTCTCTTTCTGCAAACACCAAGTACAGGAATATAATTAAGGTGCATAAAAATGAACTTTTATAATTTACTGACACATTAATTTACATGGTTTGCTGTAAATTTGTAGCATTTGTAAGGCATTTATTTCCCATGTTTAGGAGAAAAGAATAATTTTGGAATTGTCTCACTCAAAATTTACCAGAACCTCTACCACAAAGCTCAAACCACAGTCCACCTAAGCAGGATGGGAGCAAAGGAAATAGAGACTGAGTAAAATAAAAGGAAAATAAAGAGAGAATCAAATAAAAAATTATTTTTAAAATAAATAAAATTCCCCTTCCCACAATGCTGCATACACATTAATTGCTCTATTGCCCATCAAAAAATTAGCTGCATCCACCCAACCTCAACTCTGCTATCCAAGGTGCTTGTACTGCTAGTATGCAGCAGGAAGGAGGCTGGTTCATTATTTTCATTACAGAACAAAAGAGTTTTCATACATTTTGGTTTGAATTGCATGCCCTCCCTCCTCACCATTTCCCCCTGGTCACAGGAGTGGTCTTACTTGCAATACATACAGCCCCATCCACCAAGTGTGCCCTCTGTGCCCAGTCACCTGCATCTCATGCTCTGAAGTCTAACCCTGATCTCAAATGCATGACAATTGACCCTCAACCTTAGGGGAATCCTACTCCTACTTCCATACTACCTCTCAATTTCATCCTGCATCTCCTCTTGGGGGCACAGAGATCCCAGCACTTGGTCCTAAACCATGGGTGGGCAATGTTCTCAGCCTAAGAACCATGTGCTAAAATCTTTATATGGCCAAGAGTCACAAGGAACACATATATGCATATGCACACAAACCCTTTGGCTGCTGGAGCCAATGCTTTGCCGTTCTGGCTGCTGAGAGTCTAAGGGTAATTTCAGATATGACAGGTCCAGAGGCCCACCACGCTGAACCACGGACCGGGATCCATTTCGGATCCCAGTCAGGAATCAGGCTGTCCGTCCTTTAGACGTGCCGGCCTGATTCTGGAGGGGGATCGAGGAGGGCACAGGGCTGCTCAGCCCCCCCCCCCCCCGGCTGTCTGGAGGTCCAGAATCATGGTCATTGTGATTCCCGCCGGAGGTTCACTGGGGTGAACCTCTGGCGGAACGCACAATAGACGTTACGGGACAAATGGCCACCACAAGGGATTCACTGTGGTTGACCGTGGTCTCGTAACATCTGAAATTACCTTAAGAAGCAAGCTGTGATTCAGCTACTGAGATTCAGGTGCAATATAGCAGCACGGGTACCATTCAAGCAGCCTGGGTCCCAGGACCAACCCTGGTAGTTGGACTTCCCAAGAACCACATGTGGCTCTTAAGCCACAGTTTGCCCATCCATGCCCTATACTGTAAAAAAAAAAAAAAAAATCACCATGAGTATCTCCTATTAACATAAATAAAAAATCCAAGCTTTATTTTACTTTTTCAGTACAAGTTTTAGTTTCTTGCCATGTGCTATTCTTCTCAGGATAAAAAGCCTTTCCTACACTTCCAGGGAACTTGTTGGCACAATCTTAATTATGCCATGCTCTCATTCAGTTAGAATAGCTTATCCAATCAGCTAACAAAGCTTGAAAAGTACTTTGCTATGCCTTAGGATGTAAAGCACTATTAGCCTAGAATCGTTAACATGAATTAAATTGTGGGGAAATTTAACCTGCTCATTAAGACTTCTTTTTTTAAAATAATATTTAGTGTTCTCTTTCTAATGATGCCATCACCAATGAGAACTTCTCTTGAATTGACAAGACTGAGAATCTCACCTGACATGGCACTGGAACCTATTTTTTTGTTTTTGAAAGTTAATCCAGCTCAGAGATGGATTATGGATGGCACATCCCCTTCAGCTTCAGAGAAAGCTCATGTTCTTAGGTTGGAATCATGCCCTCACATGATTCACATTATGTCCTGGCCACCCATATGTATGTCCATCTGTTAGGCTGGATTGGTGCCCTACCACCTGTTTAGACCCTTTCCTTGGGACATTGCTGCCATTTGCTGCTTAGACTGATGTTGGCTGAGTACTACATGTGTCATTTCTGTTGCAGAAAGTTCTTGTTTATACACTGACATAACAATTCCTTACACTGAATAACAACTGAGCACACACACATATGTCTTGGTACAAAAAGAAGACTGACCATAAGATAAGCACATATCATCAATCAATCAATCAATCAATCAATCATCATCATCATCATATTATAGCTGTTTCAGTGTACATTGTAGGAAACCTAGGCTGTTTTTAACCTTCTTGAGTTTTTAATGTCATTTTGAAGGTGACTGTCTAGAACGTTAAAAACTGTGATGCTTCTAGCTTGCATCTGGGTTTTAGAACATTTTTGTAAAACACCTTTTTCAAGGTTTTATTGAAACTTTCTAAATGAAGAATGTTATACAACAGTCATTTTTTACCATCTGCACAGGTAGAACGTTCTAATCCTTTAGACAGCCTTTAGACATATGGGAACTTTCCTTTACATCCAGGAACTTATTACTCTGACAGAATGTATAAACAGTAGTCGTTTAGCCACAGAAACCAGACTGATTATGACGATGACATCATTCTGACAAGTGAGGTAAGAACAAGAATGTTTTAATTTTGCTAGAATAATGCAGTTAATACTGACTATTTAAACACCAGTTAATTATTAATAAAGGTGCCTGATCCGTCTCAAATTTACCCAAATTGGAAAATCAGTTGGAGCTTTATCATTAATTGTAAAGTAGAAGATCCATAGCTGCAGAATCATAGCAGAACCAAAGTTATTGTTATTAAGGTGTAGCTAATAAATCAAAGATCTAACCAACTCTCCATTTCCCCCAAAACATTAAATGGCATTCACACTAATTATTTTGGCCAAATACATCTCTCTAGTTATAAAACATTAACTTTATATTTCAATCATAGCCAACACAATAAATGAACTGAGATTCAACACATCAGTATTATAGATGTAAATTACATTAATTATACCCAAATAGACATATCTCTAGTGACTATTTGGTTTAATGTAGAAAAAAATGTCTTATTAAAAAGTAAGTTTTGATGAAGTTAGAAATTAAAATTAAGTAAGTAGTCTTGTATATTTTGGTCAAATTTGAAACTGATATCATAGGGTATTTTCAGACGTTACGATCCCACGCTCAACCACTGTGAAAACCCACATGGTGAGCAAGGGACCGTATCGTCTGTTGGGACAAAACGTGATTCCTGCCAGATGTTCACCCCCGTGAATCATGTGCGGGAATCTCTTTGACAACGCAAATGGCCCTCCTGTCCATACCAAAGCCGTTTGTGTGGTCAATGAGATTCCCGCCCGTGATCTGCGGGGTCATCACGTCTGTTCTGACCCCTGACCGTGGCCCAGAATCAGTAGCCATGCCCGCCGCTGATTCCTGGCCGTGGTCAATGCCCCGGGGGGCGCCCGCCTGTCTCCCAGAGGGCAGGTGACCTAGGGAGCGTGAGGGGTGGGGCTGTGCAGCCGCACGTTGAGCCACGCAGCCCCGCCCTCTCCCCTGATTCCCCACCGGGATCAGCCGGCACGTCTGTTGGCCATGCCAATTTGATCCTGGCAGGGGATCAATAGGTGATTCCATGACGGGGCCAATACTGGCCCTGTCACATCTGAAAATACCCATAGAATCATAGTTTGTAGTATGAAGGCTCCTCTTAGAAGAGAGTATTGTTTATGGACATTTTGGGAGCTGGCCAGCTGCTCCTTGTCAGGCAATGACAAGAAGGTACAAGCTGAAGGATACAGGAGTTAAAACTACAGAGCTCAAGGCACAACAGTAGCACTTGCTTTGAATATAGCTTGGAGGGACCAGCTGGCCTAAGGCTTTATGGCTGTCTACTAGAGAAACACCGCCTGGTGGGTGACACTGCCAGTTCTAAACCAGGCTTGGGGAACCCCAGAGCCGTGAGCCAACTGCAGCCTGTAGCTGGCTTTTACTTGGACCCTTTCCCATCTGGCCCCATGAATCCAGCCCCTACCCTTGAGCATTAAAGAAACATACTCAGGGAGAAAGGAGCAGAGATGAAGGAATGCACTTGATGATAGGAGATGGATCTATAGCACAGATCCATAATCTGAATCCTTCCTGTCCTTCCCCCATCCTCAGCAAACCTCTTAAGTGTCCCTCAACTTCTTTCTGAGCCAAAGAATTTGTGCTAATTTTCAAAGTGGCCCATGGTAGAGACAGGAATCTCCACCCCAGTTCTAGATGCTAGATCTTCTTTCTCTTAACCACAGCAAACTCATAAATATAGTGCTTGGTACATGAGTGCTTGTACATGAGCTACCTCTGAGGTGAAATGGTGTCTTCCTTCATGTCTGATAGTTGGGCTCACTCTGGAGGGCAAGGGCCGCCTGGGGTCATTTTGCGAGCAGGGTCTCTCACTTGGGAGCAATGGCAAAGGGTAGCTTGGGACTAGTGCTGAACACACTCTGACTCTGCTGGGTGCCAACTGCCACAGCTTCAAATACTGCCAATGGCTGCTGTTCCTTTAGGTGACTGGGAAAGGCAAGAAAGAAGACCACCAGGAAGATGGCAGCTAAGTACCACAGCAGCCTTTAGTGGCCAAAATTGCAATACTTGCCCACGACTTGGCTAACCATATGAGAGAATTGCCAGATTTATGGGTGTTTTATGAGCTGTGTGACACTTAGCAGCCGTATAACTTGGCAAAATTTCCCAGAACTGCAAAAAGAATAGTGTTTTGTCCTAGATTTGCAAGTTAAAATGCCACAACCTACACTCCTCATTCAGACTCAATGGGTGAGAAGTGCAGAATCTGATTCAGCTTGGTACACATTCATGACACTAGAAACAGAGCCAGAGTTTGAGGCCCTGTAGCTCCTGCAATTGCAGGCATTCCCAGAGCTGGGAGCCCCTGGCATCATCAGTCCAGGACCTGTAGTGGATCAGGGCTGCCTCACCTGAGGAGAGAGCTTCCATTACTCATGGTGTACTTGGAATCCTGAACTGGGCTTGCCTTCTCAGTGGTTAGGGTGGCCGTACCTCCCCTTTAAAAAAGGACACTTATGAAAAATACATGTTGCAGGGCTACACTGGTTTCAGTGTAGCCCTGCACCATGTATTTTTCATAAGCATCCTCTTTTAAAGGGGAGGTATGGCCACCCTTCCAGTGGTACAGGTAGAGCCCACCTTACCATAGGGTGACCTGAGGCAAGTGTCTCAGGCCTATTTTCTATACTTCTGGGGCCCCGTTTTCACCAGGGGCAGGTATGGGGCCTGCACTCCCTCTCAGTAGGGCTCCAAACATGACCGCATCTAGGGCTCTGGGGAGGGTTCCCCAGATGGGGCAGGACAGGGGAGGGGGAGGGCCACCAGGGGTCCCCATTTTATTTTTGTCCTGGGCCCTGCAAATTCTAAGGCCAACCCTGGGTACAGAGGTGTAACAGAAGATAAGGAATGAGGCTGTGAAAGGCAGAGACATTTCTGTCACTGCGGGAGCTGCTTGTGGGCTGATGGCCCAGGCCAGGCTGGCCCTAACTAGAAAAGGAAAGGACTCAAGGAATTGTTTAAAATATGTTAATAGCAAACTAGCTTTCAGCCTGTTCTACAGATCCCATGCTGCTGCCCATGAGGCTAGTGTAAATGGGAGGTACTTCTAAAGTCCACAGATTTACAACAGTGGGTAAAAACAGACATAACTTTAGCCCACTATGGCCCGGGACCTCCTGGCCCACATGCCGCCAGATGTTGGCCCAGGATTGCCCCGGGGAGTGTGGCAGCTACCCCAGACTGTGACCTCGGCAAATCTCCGAAGTCACAGCCTGGACTAAGGGCCGCCCATGTGGGCCAAAGCAGGGCACAGCAGGCTAACGTACCTGCCCTGGGCCAGTGGCCACCATGGCTGTGACTCATAGACCGCCATGGCTGTCCATCTTGACGGGGGCAGCAGGATGGCTCCTGTCCACGAGCATGTCAGTTTGCTGCCCCTGGGCCACGTTGCCTGTGATTTTCTGCCCCGTTGCAGCCCAGGGAAAAGTCCTGCCAGTCCCATGTATATTTTTACCCAGTGTAAAAAACCAGTGTGTGAGTGAAATGAAAGCCAAACACACTCAGGCTGGTCATAATTCCCTTTGTAGTCAACAGCAAAATTCCCATTAATTGGAATGGGTACAGGATCTAGACCTTATGTTTGCCGACGAGTGAGAAATCAAATATGTAATACCATATATTCTGGCATGTGAACTGTATAATAAAAAGATGCTCAATCCTGAAATACAAAGTATAATCCTGAAGCACAAATGGTAGCTTACATTGTATATCGTACAATGTGTGCTACCATATGTCAAAACATGAAACACGTGACGTCAATTATCCCACTGCAGACTACAGTATTATATGCAGATACAAAAATGGTTGACATTGTCATAGCTGGCAAGGATGGAAATAAAGACTTCACAAACTTGTTCACAGGTTAAAGGAATGGATGCAGCTTTTATTATCTTATCCCATAAACCTGCAATGGGAAATATGACCACAAATATCTTGCACAAACAATTTGCACTCAATCTTCACCCAGTATTGTCTTTTTTTCCTGTGTTTAAATGGCATATTTTATTAGACCATCTTCTGGGGAAGTGCCCTGGGTGGCCTGAAAGCTTGCATATTCTCTGCTTATCCTTTATAATGTGTTATCCCCGTAACGGACTCCTATTGCAACCAAATTAAATAATAATGGCTGATTGGTCTAAAGTAGGGCTGAAACGAGAACCAGTTTGTTTCTCACAAAAATCTTACAGGTATTGAAATTATTATTGAGATCTCAGGACTATCTTGGTAATGGTTCGAAATCCTGGTTGAGAATTTTTCGCATTTACCGTTTACTGTGATTTACCCTTTACCGTGATTTACCCTGTACTGTACACCATGTATGTACCATGTACCGCTGTCTGTGTACCGTGTTCTTTCCAGTAACGCGCATGTGAATAATGACCACTGCAGCTGTTCTGCATATGCACAGCCCTCTTCACAGATGGTGCCGGCAGCATCGCAACCATTTTGGAAAAAGGCAGACATTTTGCACATGAACATTACCAGGATGAACGTGGTACACAGTTAGCAGTACACGGTAAATTGATATACTGTACACGGTAAATCATGGTAAACAGTAAATCACAGTAAATGGTAAACCGAGAAAAATTTCAACTGAGGAAGTATTGAGAACTGGGGTTTTTCTTGATTATCAATTCTCACTAAAATTGAGTCGATTGAGAAAAAAATGGAGATCAAGTTTCAGCCTTAGTCTAAAGTAGCAGCCTATTTTTGGTACCTTGCTTGGCCAAACCTCCTGGAAGTTCAAAGGAAGTTTTACAAAATCCACCCGGCGTGTGTCTTTCTACAGTATGGAAAATTCAGTCCCAGAACTCAGTAAGACTGTTAACTAGCACAGGAAAGCAGGAAGGCCAGTCTCTGAAAATCTCTTACGGGGAATTTCTACACATTGCTGTGCTATTTGTATGTCCATAAACATAATCCGAGACGGGAATAGAGACTCTTCCTGTCTCATCCAGTACATTTATTTTAATTTCCCATCCTGGATAAAAAGTTGGTATGTGATCACAGAAGAGGAGCCAGTGGGATTCAAACCATCAACCTCAAAGAGGGACTGAAGCCTACAAAGCCAGCCATAGAGATATTTCTGAGGTACAGAGTAAGGAACACATCCCAACTCAATTCCCTACCAAGCCCCTTCCTCTTTTGAGGAAAATTAGGCACATACATTGAAGAAGTCTTTTAAGCCTTTATATAAAAGCTACTTCTCAGCTAAGAATCCATCCCTTTGACTCAGCCTTAGCTCATGTTAGCACAACAGCATGCCATGACTCTTAATGTCAATGCTTTGCTGGATTTCATTGTGCAAAGTTTGTGTTATTTTAATGAAGCATTTTGTGGCTTAATTTCCCTTCCTTTTAGTTTAAAAAAATACCTCCATCCAAGCCTAGCAGTGCCTTCATTATCATCTCTTGATACTGATGTATAAATGAGTTTTAAATCCCTTCAAGCTATTGCAGTACAGTGTGTGTAATTTCCTTATTTAGGTATCTGATAGAAAGCAATTCTTCTGAAATTTTAGGTAAAAATAATTCTCATGGGCTCTCCTTTGTTTTTAATGCTCAGCCCACTGTGCTGGCTGTTTCCGATATTTGTTCCAATCTCATAGTCTTTATTACACAGTCATTTCATAGAGATTTACACAGTTGTGTTGAAAACATTTTGTGCCAGACTTTTGATGCCATTAACTCAGCTTGGTGTTAATTCAGTTTAAACTTTCAGACTTAAAACTGGTTTATACAGCTTCCTGCAAATTTTCCTTGCGTTGTACAGCCGGATAGCATGAAACCAGCATAGCCACCTTTACGGTACCATTTTCATAGCACTAGGGGGAAAGGAAGGAAAACGTGAGGAAGGTAAAGGCCACAACCTATTTTATGTTGTTCTTCATTACCACATTTTCCCTTCTAAATCATCTTCACTGCCCTGCTCAGGTCCCAAGAAGGGCTTTTCTGTTGCATCCTGCATCCCTGCTGCCCAGCTAGTCCCATGACTGTTGCAGAGAGAGGCTGTATACTATTTAGGGCAGTGCCCTGCCCTTCGGGGGAGAAGAAGATCCACTATAAACTGGCCATTCTATATCCTCTTCTGTGCCTGACCCATAAATAGGGTTGTCACCTTTCTGGCTTTTGCAGAGTCTCTGGGATCCAGAGCAAGCTCTTGATTTCTCCTGGTTGGCCACGGGAGCTCCTGGTAACCCAGAGAAATTGGAGTGGCTGGGGGTGGCCACAACAGAAAGGAAACGGATCATAGGGAATTTCCTGCCCCCTTTCTGATGTGACCATGCCCCTATGGAGTGTCATGATGCTTTTTAAGTGGCAGCGTTACGTCAGAACGGGGCATGACACCCCCTTTG
Organism: Sphenodon punctatus; assembly: GCA_003113815.1. Taxonomy (NCBI): domain Eukaryota; kingdom Metazoa; phylum Chordata; class Lepidosauria; order Sphenodontia; family Sphenodontidae; genus Sphenodon; species Sphenodon punctatus. The sequence continues at coordinate 6,955,450 of QEPC01005340.1, forward strand.
TTCCGCCCCCTTTCTGATTTGGGGTAAAAACAAACTTGACAGGCACATTTGTGCATGGACCCTGCCTGCACATGCGTGCAGGCGCTGCCAGATGGTCGACCCAGGGTATCCTAGGTCATGCTGGCAGCTCCCTGGGCTCCCTGGTCTCTGGGATCACAGTCCGGGCTAGGGTCTACTCCAATTGGGTCAAATTGGGATTCTCTAAAGCTGCATGTATGTTTCTGGGCCAGTCTGCCAGCCTAGGCCAACTCCGCTATGACAGGAAGCCATGGCTGGATGCCATTGGCTGCCATGGCGGGGGGCGGGAAAGCTGGGTGCAGCGTGGGGGCGGGGATGGCTGGACACACTCTATCTGTCTGGGCTACCTGTCCCAAGTCAGCCCGGCTTCCGGCAGGTGCTTTCACCCTTAGTCCCACCTTCTGCAGAGCACTGTAACATCATGCTGTTCCGTAAGGGGTGGGGTTACATCAGAAAAGGTCTGACGGCCCATTTGCCCTGTTCCTGTTAATGTGGCCCCATCTCCTTTGGGGGAAAGCCCAGAGGCAGATGGCAACCCTATCACTAGAGTATATGCAAGTCTATACATCACAGCTATAGAGTCTTCCACTTTAATTCAAACTGTAGAGACATATAATTATCTCTGCAAGTTCCTGTTTAATTCCCCAGAATTTTACCAAGTTGGCTGCTGTAAGATGGTTGGGATCTTGTGTGAGATTCAAAGTTTTGTGGGCCTCGGTTGCTCAAGATGAGCTTCTTCTGTCCAGAAAAAATATAAAAGCCCACATCTCCTGGGGTCTTATGTTATCATTTTGCTTATAATATTTATTTTCCTGTGATAGTTATGGCGGTATCTCCGGTCTCCACTATAAGTAGATTTTTAGTGTTTGTGTATGGTTTTATAGGAGAGTGTATAATGCTATTTTAAGAGAGACCCGCTGCTGCTGCTGGTGCTGGTGGTGAAGGGGGCTGGATGTAAACACTGAGGTCACTCTTCCTCTCCCCTCTCTCTGCCTTTCATAAACCAGCATCCTGTGGTGGAAGAGGAACGGAGAGAGACCCACTGCTGTTGCCACTGATGGTGAAGGTGGCTGAACTGTGAACATCTTGGCCTCCCTCTGACTTTTATACACCAGCATCCTGTACTGCCAATGGATGCCTGCACTGGCTGCCAAGTGGCTATTGCCGATGCACCGAAGGAGACAGGACACAGTGCTGGGTTTAAATGGCCGCACTCTTTATTTAACAGATTACAATCAAAATTAGGTGGGGGTAAATCGCCTAGTGCGATGCGGGTCCGGTACTTAACTTAATCTTGAAACAGTAACCCCAACGTTAACCAGGGGTGGCTTCGATGTACCCTCGATTGCCACCCCACCGACGATCACACATTTCCCCCTCGAGCGGCCCAAACTGTCCGTGAGGGGGTCCACTCCTTCAAATGCGAGTAAGGAGAAAGATGCCTGCCGAGGGGGGGTCATACTTGTCCCTACCGCCGTCACACAACACCCCTCCCAGGGAGGCTGCCCTGCTGCTTGCCATCCCCTGCTTTCTGGCAGGTGGGCCTCCTCTTAAGGAGATGACTCTTAATTATGACCCCTCTAACTACTCTAACTTACAATACTGGACCCCTGCTACTAAGAGGTCGCCGGGGTTACCCGGACGAACCCTACCCCCACCTAGCTCTAGAACGTTTCTAATGCGCGAACTAGGGCCCCTTTTAGGGCTCTCAGGTACATATCGTTAATCTGTCCCTTCAGGGGACAGATACACCTGATCCCACCTATACAAGGCTGGTTTTCTGTGTGTCAGGGCATGGGTGTCCACATGCCCACCCCCCAGGCCAGTGAGCCACTTCACTACATCCCTGTTGACCATCCTCCTGGTCCTATCAATCTTCCGGGGGTATACCCCAGCACCCCAAGACATCAGTTTGACCAGGTCAGTTCAGAGAAGGGGGCTGCGGGGGGACCACTGGGACCCAGGTCCCGCCCCACCAGACTAGCTGCGTCGATCCACCGACTGTTCCCAGACCCTGATAGATCTCCGTTACTGCCCTCTTGGTCCCAGAGCCTCCTGCTGCAGGGGCCTGTCTGGAGATTGACATTGCCCCCCCACCTAACCCCCCAAGGTAGGTAGGCACTTCAACTGGATAAGGAACCAGCTGGACTACGGGGACTGCCTCCTGCTGGGTTCATGCCGTCTGGACACACTGGTGTATCAGTGCTTGTAGAGCCCTCTCCATACACGCCATCCTCTGTTTCAGGTCCCCATCGGCCTGCTCTTGGG
>QEPC01005340.1:6974844-6986866 GCA_003113815.1 Sphenodon punctatus
ACCTCTTCCCATAGCTGTCTATTTTAAGCATGTTTGGATAAATATACACACATTCACACCACTGAGATCTCCTGGAACATCCCAAACCTTTATTCCCAGCCCTAAACTTCTTCTCTTTTATTTAATTTATTTGTTTGTTTGTTTGTTTATTTATCCTTTGTTCAGTCTTTCCTTGTAGATATGTGAAATGTATATGTAAAATTTAACATATATGTAAGTTTACAAATATATCTGTACTTTTTTGTTGTTTATGTATTCTTTGAGTAGAGTTGAGTTGATAATGGGTAAAAAACCCAATGTGTTAGTGGATTGGTGGCTCTCCAACCCGTCCTGGGGGAGGAAACTGCAGATGACACGGGTTGGGGCACCGAACAAACATGCCTGTGACTGGAGAGCCGTCCCACCGCCCGCACTCCCAGGTAGGGCAGGGAGCTAAACAAACATGCGGGCAGTCAGGTAGCCTCACCCTACTCCCAGTGCCCCACCCCCTCCATGACATACAGTCATGGTGACCAGCCATGGTGGACCCTGCCCCGAGGCAGGTATGATGGGGCATATGCTAGCCCGCATTAGCCCGTGTGGGCACCTTTAGCACGAGCTGTGTCCTCAGAGATTTTTCCAAGGACGCAGCCCGGGCTAGCTGCCTGCCTATCCCAGGGCAGTCCCGGGAAAACATCTGGCCGTGTGCATAAACAGACGTGCTGGTGGGTCCCGGGCCAAAGTGGGCCACCGTCATGTCTGTTTTTACCCTTCATTTTCATTTATGTAAAAATTAATAAAAATCACACACACAAAGCAAAAAAAGTCTCTCTTGCATACACACATGGAACAATGTTTTTTTTTAAAAAAAAACAAAAAAACCTGCTCTCTCTCCACCCTGACTACCCTTCCCTCAACAGAGGCCACTCAGGTACCCTCCCTCCCAGTCCCCAGAATCCCACAGCCCCATACTGGCTCCAGGGTTTCCAGACTACTCTCCCACATTTCAGGCACCTCTGTCTACCTCACACACAGGTCACATCCTCAATCATTCCCCACCAGGTACTGCGACAGGCAAGAAACCCCTCACTACCACCCCTGGTTCCATTTCCTTCACAGGTCCCAGAATTCCTTCCACAGTTCCTAGGTCACCCCCGCTACTCCATAAAAAACCCACAACCCCCTCCATCTCTCCACCACAGAAATTCCCACGTTTTCTACAGTTCCCCTGTTTCCATCCCCCAGATACTCCTTGCATAGAATTGCCCCAAACCTTCAGTCCTGCCCTCCCCTCTCAAGACCACTAAGTATCCAGGTCACTCTCTTACCAAGCCCCCAAGCTGCTCCTATTCACGTAGTGTGGGTGGCTGCAACAGGAGGAACCTCAACAGGATCACCTTCACTGCCACCCCTGCAGTGGATGTCACCATGTTTCAGTCAATCACTGTGCAGATTTACTGAAACTGCATAAAATGCCACCAATGTGGGCTAGAACGCATGTTCAGTCCTGCCATACCCACCTCAGGAGCGTTCAAGGAGCTTTCGGCTCAACTGGTTCATATAATTGAGAACTAAAAGCCACCAGGGCCAACTTTGTTCAATCTCCATAAACAACAAACTCTGCAGATTTCTGCAGCCCTAGTTTTAAATCCAGCTTAGTTACAGTGGTATAACAAATTTGCCAAGCAAAAGTCAAAATATCCCACTTAGAGAATGCTTAAAGTAGTTCATGCCAAAAGACGTTTCAGGGTGATTGACTGTGATGGGTTACACATTGGTTGAAATGCATTACAGTGTATGCATTATATATCAAGACATTATAAATGATGGGAATCTCTCCTGTCAGGAGAGCAATTATGATAAGCCATCTTGCAATGCTAATTATAAAATGTCTGGAAAATAATATATCTACATTCACATAGTTCACTATGTGGGACAATGAAATAGATAAGACATTTATAGATGAAGGGAGATAGTGGAATTGACAAAACTTTGATTAAAAGGAGAGATGAATGACATGGTATAGACATTGCTCAGTACAGCAAACTGCAACACGTCTATGCTTAGCAGAGCACCATATCCAGAAATGGATATTTTGACCTTGAAACCCTACTAATAGACATAAAGGGTGCTTTTAGATGGATGGGCTGCCCCGGTGCTGGCCACGACAGCCCACTTCACCCCCAGGTGACCAGTCCATCGAAAGGCATCCTGCCAGATGTAGAGGTGGAGCAGGCGCAGAACAGACTGAGTCTGTTTTGGTGCAGCCCCACCGGCGACATTCCAGAGCATCCTGGAGCACCACCAGCAAAGTGGGCTAGCCAAACTGAGGGCACTGGCCCGAAGCAGAGCAGTGGTCCATCTGAACTGCGGACCCATGCTTCTACTCTGCTCCCAGACAGTCATTGCCCTGGGCAACACCACAGCATTGTGGATGCTCTAGTTCACAACTCGGGGGCGGGGACAGGGTGCTACATGGTGGACCGCAGACTGGGGAACCCACTTGGTCCATCTGTTTTGGACCCAGGCAGGGATAGGAACAGGTGGATGTGGTGGTGCACAATCAGAGCAGCTCTGTGTGTTGGCAGCTCCACGTCCATCTGAAAACACTTTTGCATGTAGTTTGGAATTTTTCAGAGGTTAATGATGGTCTTTTTAGGATCCATTAATTATTTTGAATTTTAAACAACATTAGAAGTTATTTCGTTTCTTAAAAACACTGTGAAACCAATTTCCTTGTCTCTCAATTTAAAAATAAAATAAATTTTTAAAATTTTTATTTTATTTATTTATTTATTTATTTAGTTAGTTAGTTAGTTAGTTAGTTTATTTAGGTTAGTTAGGTTAGTTTAGTTAAACTTACTACCTCGCCCCTCTTGCCGCCAGCATCCCAGGGTGGCTTACAAAATAAAACAATACAAAAATACAATTTCATAAAACATCAATAAACTCATGGAAACAAAAGTAGAAATCTGTGTATAAAATCCACCCTAATCCATCTACCCCTGCCCCGCATAGAAAGCCTGGCAGAAAAGCCAAATCTTGCAACTACGTCAGAAGACCAGGAGAGCCGGGCTGAGGTGAACCTCAACTGAGAGCATTCCAAAGCAACGGCATAGCCACTGAGAATGCCCTCCTATCCGTCCAGACCCGCCAATAACACGGGGCCTCTAGCAGGGCATCCCCAGATGACCGCAGGAGCTTCCCTGGGACCCAGGGTGTGTGTGTGTTGAGGTGATCTTTCAGAGAATTGGGGCCCAGACCATGTAGGGCTTTTAAGGTCAAAACCAGCACCTTGAAGAGGACCCAGAACACAATTGGCAGTCAGTGCAGCACCTGAAACACAGGTGTTATGTGCTCCCTGCGGCTCATCCCTGTAAGGAGGCGAGCCACCACATTCTGCACCAGCTGCAGTTTGTGGACTGTCACCAAGGGCAGCCCCACGTAAAGCGCATTACAGTAGTCCAGCCTTGAGGTAACAAATGCATGGATGATGGTGGCGAGATCAGAGTCTGAGACATAACGGCAGAATCTTTTCACCAGATGGAATTGGCGAAAGGTGCCCCTGGCTATGGCTGACACCTGAAGATCCAGGCGCAGCTGTGGATCCAGGAGTACCCCCAGACTTCCCACAGATGGAGCTAATGGAGGGCAAATATCCCCAATAATGGGGGTGACCCCCTCCCTCAGATCACTGGCCCTACCAACCAACATCACCTCCTTCTTTTCAGGATTGAGCTTCAACCGGCTGTGCCTCATCCAGTCCCAAACAGCCGCCAAACACTGGGACAGCAAGAAAACAGTCAGGTCTGGGTCTGATGAAAAAGACAAATACAGCTGGGTATTGTCTGCATATTGATGACATCGGACCCCCCAGCTGCGAATGACCTCCCCCAGCGGCTTCATATACACGTTAAACAGAAGCGGACCCCTGTGGTACTCCACATGGAAGGCCTCCTGGGGAAGACGTACAATCCCAGAGTACCACCCGCCGGGACCTATCCATCAAGTAGGAACAGAACCATTGCAAAACGGTCCCATCCACCCCGGAAAAATCTCACAGGTGTGTCACCAACAACTCGTGGTTAACAGTGTCACAGGCCGCTGACAGATCTAACAAAACTAGAAGGGTCATATGACCACTATCTAGTTCCAGGACGAGGTCGTCGACCAAGGCCACCAGTACTGTCTCTGTACCATAACCTGGATGAAAAGGGGACTGCGTGGGATCTAGAAAATAAAGGCAGGGAATTATTTTTATCTCTAGCTATGGTATGAATAGCAGTTCAATGTTTATTTCTTTTTATCTTTCCATTGTAAGCGATATAGATTATTACTGCTGCAAAATTATTATTAATGAAGTTATGGAAATGATATAAAAGTATTGTTTTAGTCCCTGCCTCAGGCCATTTTCACACGGTGCCGCTGGGTGTGTGCCGATGGGTGTGCGCCGGCACCTCCCACCCACAGCCACATCGTGCACACGGATGCTCATCCCCACTGCACACCCAGTGTGGGGGACGGGCATCCATGCAAAAACAGCCTCATAGATTCTAAGAAAATCTGTTTCCTGTCAAATTCTGATAAGACAGAGCCAAATGCTCCTTTCCTGCCATAAATGTCTATTGCATTATATATACAGGACTTAGCTCTGAAATGCTTTCATAACTAACTTTTACTTTATTTCATGCTTGACAATTTATTATTTGCCATAAAATATTTTTATGAAGGTGATAATAATCATTTAAAGAGATTATGGAATATTTACCGTCAATTACAAATTGCAAGTGGCGGCTACAAAATTAATGTGCAACCTAACACGATTTAAACATACATCCCATTAGCCAGGAGACACATTATCTGGCAGCAAACTAAAACAGTGTGCTGTCAAGAACTCAGAATGTGCTAAAGCTACACCATCTTCAACTATTTTCCTCCTCCTTCACAAGAACCACTTCCATTCTAAACACTCTAAAATGGCATTGAGAAAAACTCTAATCTTTGCAAGGACATGTTAGAGAAGTGAAGAAACCATTCATGCTCACGCTTTAGAATGAACAACCCTTCCTGTTTACCCTCAGTGTCTGAAATATAGGGTGTTAAAACACAAGAGGGGAGGCCCTCGCTCCATGCTCCCCCTCCCCCCCCCACAGTCACCACCCACAATCTCTGTGTGGAACCACAACTAATGGGCAGGTGTTCCTCCCTGCTGTGGACTGGCCGCGCTCCCTCTCTCCTCCACCTTAGGGTTGCAGTCACTCCTTGGATGTCCTAGGCTTCTGGCCGCAAGAGCAGCTATGTGACAGTGCCCACACAGCATCACTGGCCTTCCATGCGCCTTCCTATTCACACCGTGAGTAGTGGCCCCGGTATGAGCATCTGGTATCCACCTGACAGATGAGCAGGCGACTGTGATGAAAGTGGGGTAACATCTTGTCTGTTTACACGCATAATTACACAGTGAAGTGTCATTTATTAATCTTTATGCAAGCATCTTTATGTACTGTCTCCTTTCAGGGACGTAACTACAGGTAGGCAAGTGGGGGCACTGTCCCCGGGCTCCAGGCTTTCATGGCAGTCTGATAGGACCAGCACTATCCTGCTTTATCTCTGCTGGAGCTGCCTGTGCCTTCCCCAATGTGCCAGAGCCAGTGCCATATCTGTCAGCAGTTGCCACCCCAGTGCCTTACTCTTCCCCTGGTGCCTCTTCTCCTTCCCTTCCCTTCCCTAGTCCCACCATGCCCAGTCTGCTCTGGTGCCTCACTTTCATCTTTCTACTCCAGTGCCCTCCACGCTTCACTGTCCACCCTGGTGGCCCCACCCTGTCTCCCCTGTCCTATCCCTTTGCACCTTGTTTCCTCATGCCCCCCTCTGTCCCAGGTGGTATGTTGCTCAGTGACTTGATTTGCCCCAGGGCCCTATTCAACCTAGCTATGACACTGACTCCTTTCTGTATTTATGAATTCTTAAAGGTGTATTTCTTTAAATTGCTGAACTGCAAATCTTGCATAGAAATTTTTTTTTGGTAATAATTACAGGAAAATTGAAATATTACTTTGTTAAATCATTTAAAGGTGTTTTTATTAATTGCAAGAGATAATAATTATCTTAACAAAGATTGTGCAGATCAATCTTGCTTATTTGAAGGTTTTAAGAGGACAACTACAATTCCTAGGAATCTACATGAGAAATCCTCAGTTTAAAGACATTGTCATAGTGAATGGTTTGCTTTGAAAAGACTACTGAAAAAATGTAGGTGGTTTAGAGGACTACTTTACTGTTCAAGGCCATTGAATGTGTGCATATTTATCCAAACTCTGTGTGTGAATTCTAAGTACAGAAAATAATGGTACTCTCAAACCTCTATCTTGAAAAATGAACTAATTGTGAAGAAGGATTAAACACTAACTATAAAACACTACTAAAGATTCCTGCCAAAAGAAAAACAACAACCCTGATAAGTGAGGTGATAACAGCTTGCTGACTACAGATGAACTAAAATGCCCGCTCCAAATAGCACTGGACCAGGGACAGCAACAGGAACTGATCATGAATAATAAAAAAGGCATGACCCTGAACCTCGCAGAAAAGAGGATATAAGCAACAAGCCAAGCCAAGGGAGGGTACAGCTCTTAGCTCTCTATCTCTAGAAAGCTACCCTACAGTTACATCTCAAGGAACACTGCTGCAACTCATTGCCACAAGCAACATAAAAACTCATCCTCCAAGCGCCACCAGACCTTGCGAACTCTACAACTCCATGAAGAGCTTCAAAGCAACGTTGCTGGGAAGAGAGTTGCTAAGCACTGATACAAGCCATAGATGAAGTGCCTTAGATGATTTTAGTGGGATATAGAAATGTTACTGAAACCTAAAGGTTAAACTGCTCTCGTAAAACAAACCACTCATACCAGTGAGCTAAGCCTGGTGGGTTCCAGGAGGGTCTTAGGAGGGTTGTGGTTCGGGTTGCCAACTCTCACGTTTGACCCTGAAACTCCTATTAGCAGAGGCATTGCTAGCTATTGAAAAGATTTGGGGCTCTGGCCCAAGAAATTACTAAGGAACATACTAAAACTAATGACATGGAATGCCCACTGGAAACAGTGGCGGTGATACCTTTGTCAATAATGGAAATGTGCAAATGACAATAGATTTAATGGACTGTAAAGCAATACAATGGAGCTGCATCCCTGACAGGAAGGCGGATTGGAAAAGTTTATTAAATGGCAACAAAAAAAAGAAGAGAGGGTAGGGAAAGTGAGTAGAATGACAAGAGACTGGATGAAATTACAAAGTAGTCCAGGAGAAGTGGGTGGAATGACAACTAGGAGGCTATGGGAAGAGGATGGAAGACAAGGAATTAGGTGGAATGACAAGAAGGAGGCCATAGAGGTGTGGTACAACAGGGTCAAATGATGAGTCACTGGATAAAATGACAGGAAGGAGGTTAGAAGGAGAGGATGGAATGGTGAGTGACTGGGTGGACTGACAAGGAGGAAGGCCATAGAAAGACAAGCAATGATAAGGGATTGCATGAAATATAAGCAGGATAGTATGGAGAATGGGTAGAATGACAAGGGAGTCAGCAGTAGAACAAGGAGGGGTTGAAGGGAGATGGGGTGCAATGATGAGGGACTTGGTAGAATGACAATGAAGTACTAAGGAGAGGATGCATTAATAAGGGATCAGATGGAATGCCAAGGGGTGAGGCACATTTGGAGGAAGTCATGGGGTGTGTGTGCTTCTGTAGGGAGGGGCACATTAATGTGCACATCTTTTGCACCAAGGCCCATTCCAACCAAGCTATACCCTTGTTTAGCAGTCACATCAGCCCACTCATTGCCCCTAATCCGCACATGCCCAGGAATCCAGTAAAAGAACTTGCCCTAGGTCCAAAGGCAGTGCAGCTGCAATAGGATTGCAGCAATCAATGGGTGCAGGTTAAAACAGAAGGAGCCCAGGGCCTTCAAGGAACTCAGAGAGTCCGAGCAGATCACAGGCCACATCAGCCACTCAGCCTACACAAATTGCAAAGCAAAGAAAATAGCTAAGAGCTCAGCACTAAAGATGGAACACTCCCAAGGGAGTTGCCAGGCAATGCAATGACCAGCACAGAACATAGATGCCCCCACGAAGTCCCCAGACTTGGAGCCATCTATAAAAAGGGCCGCAGAGCCAACGTGGCAGGAATTATGTTTACAATAAAGCTGCCGGTACTGCTCTGGTGGCATCAGAGAGCACAGAAACTGAGACAGGAAGTAGCAGCAGGAAAGTGAACTCATGGTCCAAGGTGGAAGGGTGGCAGAAGCCCTAGGAGCAATGCCATCCAAAGACAGGCCTGACTCCTGCAAGGAGGACTGCAGCCAGAGCCCAAATGGCAGAATGAACAGGGTTTTGTACTGGGGCCATGTGGGCTGCCCAGTCAGGGAGCGAAGCTTGGCAGCATATGCAGAGACAGTTGCATGCGACATATCCTGAGCAGCCTCAACATATAAACCAGGCACGCTCCTGTGCACAGAGGGAGGCCCCAGTGATGGGTGGGGTCCAGCCTCCACAGGGTCTTGGTGGAGCCAAAAACAATGGAGGCATAGTCCAAGTTTGAGTAACCTGACAGAAGCCACACTGGGTGTTAGCAAGCAGACCATTTGTCTCCAAGAACCAAACCAAGTAGGGACTGATCATGTGCTACAGCACCTTACAGATGCAACAGGTCAATGCTATTAGCCAAGAAGCTGGGTTCTGAAGGTAAGACCCAGGTTTGGGGATCGGAACCGTAATGTCTGTATGCCACAATCTGGGGAATTCCCTGCTCTACCAGACCCACTGTAAAGTCGCAACACAACACCAAGAGCAGGAGGGGAGAGCTGCCTCAGCATCTCTTAATTTATGCCATCTGGCCCAGTGGTGAGTTGCCATCTGAGTGCAACATGGTGCAGAGTTCAAACATGGAGAAAGATCAGTTGTAACCCTCCAGCTGTGAGGTCCCATTGCAAAGGGGTATTTGACATTTGATGGCAAGAAAGGCTGCTGTGTAATTGACTGAACTAGAGCAAAGGGAAAAGGTCTCTTTGGAGCCAGCTACCTTGTGGCCCTGTTGACAAAAGATTGGGACGTAAGACCCAGAAACTTTCTGAATCTTATCCCAAACCAACTTTGTGCTAGTGGTACTAGAGATCCTAGAGACAAAGTGAATCCAGGATTCCTTCTGTCTCAGGCAACAGACACAATGAGCTGCAGTCCATGCCCATTTGAAGACCTGAAGGTTGGATTGCGTTGGATAGTGGCCTCAGAATTCAAAGATTCTCCAAGCACACTTCATTGCTCTCTGTGCCACAGCACAGTTGGCATTCAACCACAGCTTTGGAAAATGAGAATAAGATGCTAAGAACTTAGGGACGGACTGATCAGCTGCCTGAAAGATACAGGCATTGAACTTTGCTACGCAAGAATCAATGTCCCTCCCCCTACCCCCCAAGAAACTACATCATCTGCCAGTACAGCCAAGCTCTGAAAGTTAACTCAATCCACCTTCTCCAGTTGCCAACGGGGTAACCGACTTGGAAGACAGTCACTCTTGGTGGCATCCCATAGGAGGACAGGAAAGTGATCACTCCTCTGAGCCTAGGGAAATCATTGATTCTCCAAATGAAGCATGGGGCCAGAACCGGCGAAGTGAGGGAAAGGTCAATGGCTGTGAAGGAGCGACTGGGTGAGTGGAAATAGGATTGCTAGTATTCAGCACCAAAAGGCCATTGTCCAAGACAAAGCATTCAATGAGATGCCCCTGAGTATTTATATTCTCTAAGCCCCAAAGCCCATGATGGCCATTAAAGTCTCCAAGAAGCAGGAATGATGGTGGCAGCTGAGAAACCAAATCCCCCAGGTCCACAGCATCCCACGGGGGCATATCAATAGAGCAGAGGGTAAATATACTGTGAAGCTGAGACATTGAAGTGGGAAATGTAGGTAGCTCATATCACCTTCTCTGTGATACTGATTACACAGTGTCTTCTCTAGGTTGGAGTGTGCTTGGTGTTTCACTATGGTGAGGCACTCAGATAATGCAGGGGTTCCAGAATTTTTGTCCCACATCATACCCTCCAACATTTGACCGAGAGGAGAAGGTACACTTCATGCCATGTCTAATTTGCATAAATGTGCATGCATTTATCATCATCATCATTATTGTTATGTATTTATATGAAAATCTGTAATAGCCCACTGACTAACTTTGGGGCTGATCTGAAAAAAAGGATGTCTTAGGGTATTTTCAGACGTTACGAGATCACAGTGAACCACGGTGAATACCCACCTGTGGTCACTGTGGCTCGAACGTCTGTTTGGCGGCCGCCAGATGTTCGCCACGGTCAATACCCGCATGGGGTCAATTTGAACCACGCTTCCCGGGCTAGCCGGGGGAATGTCCCGGGAAGCGTGGTCAAAAAGATCCCCAGCGGGGACAAAAAAAGAGTAACGTCTGGCCGGTTGCCACGGCCCGGGATCCCCGGCGGGATCCCGGGCCATGGCGCATCCGGCCTGACGCGGCGGCCGCATTGGCCCCGCCGTCTGCTCGTCTCCTCGGAGGGCGGGCGGCGGGGTGCGTGGATGGGGCAGGGCCGTGCGGCCGCACGTTGCGCCGCGCGGCACCGCCCCCTCCCAGATTCCCCGCCGGGATCCCCCCGGCACGTCTGATATGGCGTGACGGGGAGACCCCGGCGGGGAATGAATGGGTTGTTTTTGGTACGGGGCCAAGTGGCCCCGTAACGTCTGAAAACACCCTTAGTAAGAGGGTCTGTGTGAAATATGTTTGTATGTGCAGGACTTGATGGTACAAGTTAAAACGCAGCCTGTTGAAAGTCAGAATTCTCAAATATGTGCAGTTAGACTGAAATCTCTTTCATCAGCTAAAGAATCATCTCTCAAAAACACCCCCACCCCCATCCTACCTTGTTTAGTTTACACGCCTACCTGGGTGTTACCTTTCTTTGATAGCTTGCTTATCCCAAGCTTGTTAAAATGAGAAAATGTGCCACCTGGCTTCCTAGTACTGAATGAGTCAGAGCCTCCAATCTCAATTTCAGTTTCATTTCCTTTCCCCTCGACCAGCTCTTTTTCCAGATGGATTAATGGAGATGTTAGGATTTTGTTTTGTCATCTTGTTAAATTGCTTTGTTTTCATGCACAGCACATGATGGCTACAACAGTTACAGTTGTTGAGAAGTCTTATTACACCTCTTCTAAGCATAAGTAATACCATTCATTCACGTTGCACTGCCATTATGAATACATTACAAATATTTTTTAGAATCAGTTCCCACTGTGCACACACAGCCTCAGTAATTTGATTTTAACAACTTTTTTTTTAATTGAAGAGGGCAGCCACATTTGCTTTTACTTTGGTGATAGGGATGTGTACAGTAACTTCTTTTTTGTTATTAATTTAATTTTCATTATAAAAATGTCACTTGTTTTCATTATAAATTGTTAGTCCTTTTTTGTTTTCATTTTTACTTTTGTTTTTTATTTCCATTGGTTTCAATGGAAAACACATTTTCAGCTCTAATAATTTTGTTTCTGATCCATTTTGGATGAAACCTGGCAGAATTGTACCCCCATCAGATGTCACTGTGTATACCAAAGTTCAGAAAGATTGGATCTAATTTTATAAGCAGTTGACATTTGTTATTTTACAAATTTCTGCATATGTATTCCTGGATGTAACGACTTTGTCTCCCATCCAACTTGGATGAACCTTGGCAAGGTTATACCCCTCGCTTCTGTTCTTCTTCAAGTGGCTCCTCCCATTCTCACAAATGGGAGAGTACCAGGAATTTTCTATCAAAAATAAAACTTAATGCATACTGCATGCAAAAGAACAAGAGTTTATTATGTAGTAAAACAGGTAAGTATATTTACAGGGAACCTCTACATATAGTAAAGTCTGTTATATAGAAACAAGTGGTTCTCCTGTGTTTGTCTTGCTTTTTTTTTGTTTTTTTAAAAAGGTTTGAAAACAGAATTAAGTATAGACACACCAAGAGAA
>QEPC01005340.1:6991346-7015487 GCA_003113815.1 Sphenodon punctatus
AACTAATAAACAAGGAGCAGTTATTTACCCTCTCAGCTAGTACTAGAACTAGGGGACACTCCATGAAACTCATGGGTGGCAAGTTTAAAACAAATAAAAGAAAATATTTTTTCACTCAGCATATAATTGGGTTGTGAAATCTACTGCCAGAGGCTGTGGTAAGGGCCAGTACTATAGCTGAGTTTAAAAGAGGTTTGGAACAGGAAGATAGCTCCATTAGCAGCTATTAGCCAGACAGGATTAGGGAACATGATGGGAGCTGGGGGAAAACAACAGGGAATGGATCCCCCATTGTGAACTGTTGGGTACTTCTTCCAAGCCACCATGATTGGCCACTGTCGGAGACAGGATGCTGGGCAGATGGACCATTGGTCTGACTCAATATGCCATTTCTTACGTTTTTATGTTCTTAACCCCCTGGATTGGCCTTTTGTCCCTAGCAATTACTGTGGGAGATTCATAGTTTGATCATGGAGCCAAAAGTTGTACCTAGCAACTACAGCTAGAACCACAAACGATAGACCCAAGGGTCGAGATCTGACTCACTTTGATCTTTGAACTTTTGAAATCCAGATAATAACCTGAATTTTGCACTGTGGACTCATCAGTCCACTATAAGTAATAAAAAAACATCAACCAGATACAAACTCTACCAAAAAAATGTATCACTTTTAGAAAATGCTGTTACTTGTCCAGTAAGCAAAGCACATTTCATTACACTAACCTATGATAATTGTAAATAAGCTGGTCATATACTGGCCTGAGCCTTTTGACAAAAGAATTTTATACCACCATTAAAAATATATCACTCCAGGGACTCAGCTGACAAACTGAAGCCAGCTAGGATTTGCCTCAGTGGCCAAGATGGCTTGTGTATACTTTGGCAACTCCTTCTACTACAGTTAATAATTTAAAGGGGTTCTCAAATGTTTCAAGTAGCTTCTATTCATAGTTGCAATCCCATCTTAAGAAGAATCATGTAACAGTTTCGCCCAAGTTCTGCAGCACTTTGAAATTAAAAACACACTTGATTAATCATGTCAGTAGCTTTGCCAAATATGATTTTGTTTTAATTAGCTCAAATGTCTAATTACACATTAAGTATGATTTAAAATTTAACAAATGGCACACCAAGAGTCAACAACAAAACCATGATATGAAATGAAAACAAATATGAGTTAAATCAAATATTTGATAATTTTCAGGAATTTACACTTGTACGTTCATGACACATTTGCAAATCTTACAGCAGATTTTGTGAAGTGTTCTTTGTGAGGCCACTTTTGATTGTTCACAATCTGTTATTCTTGCAATTTGTTTTTTTTTTAATCTTTGTAAGTCATTAGACATTTTTATTTTTATGTAACTTTTGATTGGTTTCCTCTTTGACACAAGTTATGGTTAGCCATATAGTTCAACGTCAGAGATCCATCTGAAGACAATGTAAAGCTCCCATTAACTTAAATGAATGTTGGCTGCCATTCATAATCAGAGAGTCTGAAGATGTCCATGGGAGTTTTGCTGTACTCTCAATGGATTCTGTACACGAACTCCATACAAATACATGGGAGTTTTGCTTCAGTTTCATAGACTTCCCTGAGTTTGCATTTTAAATTAAGTCAATCTTCAACTTCATTTCGTTTTGCTGGTTCAGTTTTAAGTGAACTAATTAACCCAAAGTCAAAGTCTGATGTAATTTAAAATGTGAACTAAGGGTGCAGTCAACACTTGTTCTGTGGTAGTAATGTGTGCAGAGCTTCCTTAGATGTAGGCAGGCATATAGCTTAGCAGCATGTGAAAAGATTTCTCCACTCATCAGGCTCCAATTGCCTAAATGAGAATGGCCCTGGAACAGCAGCTTTTCAGGCATGGAGGGGTGTTTGTTTCCACCCAAGTTTTGCATATGCAAGATAATTTGCCATTCAGGGACTCCAAAAATGCCCAGGACCTCTGAATGGCAGCTGACTCCTTGCAGTGAATGTTGTTTGGAAACTAACGGCCTTCCTGGCTGTGCTGGAACATTGGGTGTTTTTAGATGGATCCGGGGATGGCCACTCCTGGGTCTGCTCTGGCGGCGGGGTGTGTGTATTTAAACTGAGACCACCCCCACCACCACAGCCTGCAGTCTGCCTGCACCCCCCATGCCACCCCATGCACCATAGAGCTGCAGGAGGAGCGGCAGCTGCTCTAGGCTGCTACCCACAGCTCTATTGTGATTGCCGGGTCAACCTGAAGTCGGGAGCAGAGCTGCACTGGCCATCCACACTTTAAACAGACCACTGTTCCGGGTTCGGGTGGGTGGCTCTGTTCATAGTGCTCTGGGATGTTCCAGAGCACGGCAAATGGACTGGTCTGGAACAAGTGGCACCTGCTCCGCTCCTGCTCCGCCTCACCCCAGGGTGGCCTTAACACAGATGGGTCACCCAGGATGAGGCAGAGCAGGTGTCTGTCTAAAGACACCCATTCTCTCTAGGCAATGCAAGCCTGATGAGGCATTCCCCTGTGTGTGGGAATCTTTCCACAAACTGCGAGTCTGTCTGCCTGCTCACATCAAAAATGGTTCTGTGAGTGTGTTAATAGCACTGGATGATTGAACATTGCACCTAATGTGAATTACTTGAAATCGGGTTTTGTTGAGATTTTCAAAGGTCACAAATTCAAATTCAAGCATTCATCTAAGGGAACAAATGTTTAAATTTTATTTTAAAAAGCTGCAAAAAAGGCTAATGCAATTTTAGGCTGCATTAACAGAAGCATCGTCTCCAAGTCATGAGAAGTAATAGTTCAACTCTATTCTGCACTGGTTATGGTTAGGTCTCTTTTGGAGTACTGTGTCTAGTTCTGGGGACCTCACTTTAAGAAGGACATTGACAAATGGGAACGGGTTCAGAGGAGGGCAACAAAGATGGCCAGAAGTCTGGAAACCAAGTCCTGTGAGGAAAGTTTGAAGGAACTGGGTATGTTTAGCTTAGAGAAGAGAAGATTAAGAGGAGACAGGATAGCAGTCTTCACATACCAGACGGGCTGTCACATGAAAGATGGCAAAGACTTGCTCTCTGTGGCCCCGATGGCAAGACTAGAAATAATGGGGTCAAATTACAAGAAAGCAAATTTCAGTTAAACATCAGAAAGAACTTCCTTACACTGAGTTGTTCGACAATGGAACAACTTGCCTAAGGAGATGGTGAGCTCTCCTTCACTGGAGGCTTTCAATCCGAGGCTGGACGGCCATCTGTTGAGAATGCTGTAGCTGCAGATTTCCTGCACTGAGCAGGGGGTTCAACTAGATGATCTTTGAGGTCATTTCCAACTCTGATTCTATGACTCAAGAATTTGAAAAGACCAATTTGTTTCAGCTTTTGTCATGGAAATGTCTTCTATCTCATCTGATTTGAACAACCCTTCAATCAGGTGTTTTGAGGATACCATGTCATATATTGTTTCAAAGAGATAATGAAGCTTCATTATAATTACTACCTAGCATTGTTTGTTTATTTATTTATTTATTTATTTATTATAAACATTTTTACCCCACCCCTCTTGCTCAAAGGCAACTCGGTTTAATTACTGGTTTAAAGTCAGTGGAGTTACATTAGCAGAAAATTTGTTCCCTATTTCTTTTTAAAGCCTTTCTGTATATCGCATACAAGCCAAACTGAGGCTATTTTCTGAAACACTAATCACTAATATCCTTAGTGCACTTTATTTGTACAATGAGCAGCCCTAGTTCAATAGCATCGAGTGAGAGAATTTTCAAGCCCTTGTATTTTGGTAGTTTCGGAGTTGCAAATTATAGCACTGCCAACAGAATTCAGTTATAGCGGAGAAAGAAAAGAACCTTATATAATAGTAACCTTTCCAACTGAAGAAAGAATGAGAAAGATTAGTCAAACTTGCCAGGTATACACTTTTAAAATAGATTCTGAATACTATTTCTAATTGTGCCTGAAAGCTTGATACAAATGACAAGGCATTTAAACCTTGTTACTGTACCTTGTCAGCTGAAAAAGACAACACTGAAAATAAAATGTTAAATAAGCTGCAAAGATGGTGCTATCGGTCTCCCAGTTTACTTTGCAGGCTACAATTTTATTCACTTCCAACTTTGTAAACTTTGAATTTTCATGACTGAGGTAAATAAATAAATATCTAAACACTCAGCATTGAATAGACAAGCTGAGGTTTTTCCACTGATTCTTTTCTAGAAATTATAAGAAAAATATACTTGTCAATGATGACAACAACATAACAATAAGCCTAGTAAGAAATAATAAATGGAAGTACTGGTAGATAGTTTGGTTTATCAAAATCCTCCTTGTCAATCTGCCCTGTGTACTGGGCTGGGAGTTTCTGTCCTACCCCCCACTAGGGAGGAAGAGGATACGGGCTGCCAGGGAGCAGGAAGAAGACACAGGCTCCTCCTGCACGAAGGAGCCACCGCTGCTGCAAGGAACTCCTGTTCAAGCAAGTGGCGGCTGGGGTTTCCCCTGCAAGACCCGCATTTGGCGTGCATGAAGTCTCACGTTGTAGAAATTGGAGACTGTGCCATTGAAGGAGTTTGGAGCCTGCTCAGTGCGTGCTCAGGCTATGAGCAGATAGGAGCTGCTGTTACCCACCCACCCTCTCAGTATACAGCACCTGCCAGCCTTTTTTCGGGCCGGGAAGGAATTCTGTCAGGGACCACTGATTGGCCAGGTGATCCCTGTTTTTTTCCTTCCCCACAGTGCTAGGTAGAGACAATTTCAATTGGCTTTAATTATCATCGTTGGTCATTTGGCTGGGAGGTTTTGTTGAAGATCACTGTTGCACTCCTGCGGGGGTCCAGTGGTAGATAATGTTAAGGGCTGTATTCATACGTTAAGATACTTAAGGGCTGGCAACTCATTTGAGATGGGAACCGGGTACCACGCCAAGGGCAGGCTATAGCCAGGTGGCGGTAAAAGGTCCATGAGAGGTTTGGCACTGGAGGATCTGGAAGGACAGGAATGGTCACAGGGACTCTGGGGCCTCATCCCTGCCATGCCACAACATCCCCAATGGAGCAGTTAGTCACTCCCCAACCTGAGCCCTAGTTTGAATGTCTTCTGGAGGCAGTGTAAGACCTTTTTATTTGGCCAGGCATTCAACGAGCAGGAACAGATTGGGGGGAGGACAATGGGGGTGTTTTTAGTTTTGTGGGGTTTTAATTATTTATTGCACATCTGTATTTTTATGTGTTTTGTGAGCTGCCCTGAGCCTTTGGGGCTAGGGTGGGCTATAAGTTAAAATACAATAACCATGCTATGGTTCAGGGGGGAAGTTAGTTCTAGTTAGCTAGCGAGGGAGGGCACCTGAGGGAAGCTAACTAGAACAAACAGGGTCCCCCTTTCTTGTTTCGTTGATATGTTATGATCCATTAGAACCCAAAATGTCATGACAATGCTAATTATGACCCTTTTTACATGGGCCGTAGCGTGTGCGTGTGCATGTGTCTATGTGCCATGGTCCACGTGCGGTGGGTGGGGGGAGGGTGCACACCCATCTACACCCACCTCCACCCATCAAAACGCAAGGAGCAAGTGCTCTGTGGATGTTGGTGGGTGTGCATGCGTGTGCATGGGAGCACGCACACTAAACCTCTGTGGGATTACACGGGCGGCACCCACGCATGAACACCCAGTTATTCATGCATGGGTGCCGCCCGTGTAAAAAGGGCTTATGATTTGGAATAAAGAGTGTGGTCTTTCAATCTCAGCTTCTGTGGCCGTGTCGTCTTCCGGGGTGCAGTGACAATAGCCCATTTACTTTAAGCTTATTTGCCATAGTCTGTCATTTCTTTGACATACACTACAGATAGCCATATGGACCAAAAAAATCATACATCCTTTCTAAAAACTTTAATGTAAGACCCCTGCTCCACACTTGGGGAGAGGACAACATTATTGCTACTCCTGTTGACATGGAGAAAAAGTAGGATTGGATGGGGAAGCATGCCATTTGGGAAAGGCTGCAAAGGGATGAAGCAGTAGACCAGAACTCCATGCACTGGAGCTCTAACAAGATGAATGCATACAGCTGTGTAAAAGCCCTTGAGCTGCAAGAACAGGAGGGAGCAGTACTGCTTTAAAAGGTTAGACAGGTCCAATTCAGTATTGTGCATGTTTGTTGTAGACCAGGGTGGGGAACCTCCAGCCTGCGGGCCACTTCCAGCCCATGGGGCTTTTTCCCGTGGCCCGCTGACTTCCAAGCCCTTCCCCATTGTG
The DNA here is from genome assembly GCA_003113815.1 of Sphenodon punctatus. Classification (NCBI taxonomy): domain Eukaryota; kingdom Metazoa; phylum Chordata; class Lepidosauria; order Sphenodontia; family Sphenodontidae; genus Sphenodon; species Sphenodon punctatus. The sequence goes on from QEPC01005340.1 coordinate 6,997,589, forward strand.
TGCAGCCCATCACCAGGCTTGCTGTGGCCCGAATAGGGCTTTGCGGGCCGCACACAATAATCACATCACAAAGCCTCCCCGGCGCAAAGCTGGCTGCTGGAAATATTGGTCATAGTGCCCTGGAAACTTGGAGAGGGGATGAGGGGGCGGGGGCTGGGGAGAACAGCTGGCTAGGATTGCCAGGCTTGGCTTGAAAAGGCAGTGGTGGAAGCAGTGAGGCAACATCCCAACCCCATTCCCAGTGGCTCCCTCTCAGCTGCAGATACTGTTGCAGACTCAACCACAGGAGCTAGTGCTGCCTGCTACTGCTGGAACTCTGGAGTGGAGAGGCTCTGCTAGAAATCCGGGGAGAGGGAGAGCAGTGTGTGTGTGTGTGAATATTGTGTGTGTGTCTCTGTGTGTGTGTATGTTTGTTTAAATATTCTGAGATTTTGAGTGTGTGTGATTGTGTGAATATGTTAATAGATTTTTAATTGTTTTTAATTGTTTAATTGATTTTAATTTATTAAGCTGATTTAAATTAATTTTAATAGATTAAATTTTAAATTGATTTAAATTAAAATTTTAATTGATTTTGACGTGCGGCCCCCAGCACATTCAGGGACCGACAATGCAACCCCCGGCCTCAAAAAGATTCGCCACCCCTGTTCTAGACTGTATAAAACGTCACGTAACTTGTGAAAAGGGACTTTTTAATTTATTTGGTCCACGGATTTGATTTTTTTCCCCCCCACAACCAAGAGTTAAGGCTATATTGTTTTATTTTCTGATAGATGAAACTCTGGAAAACTCCTCAGAGGCCATATAACAGAAGGCGGTAAATGTTGACTTGAGAGCCACTCACAGAAGTAGCTGCCTGGGGGCATGTCTGTGCGGTTCCCTGAGAAGCAAGAGAAGCTCAGCTGTCTGGGGGCTGTGGGTGTGAGCAGGGAGAGTGTGCCTGGATTGCTGTTCCTGCCGGAGAAACCATGCAGACCACCTGAGAACCAGAGCTCTGATGTGAGGGCATGAAATTTCTTTTGCCATTTTATTGCCCATTCACCTAGTCATGCAAAATCCCTCTGTAGTTCCTCACAGTCTTAACTGGGACTTAACTATATTGAATAATTTGGTGTCATGTGCAAATTTAGCCACCTCACTCTTTCCCCTTTCCTCCCAGATCATTAATGAATATGTTAAACAATACTGGTCCCAGTACTGACCCTTGAGGCACCCTTCTATCTAGGGCCGCTTTTAGATGAGCGGCGTGTGCTCGCGATATGTCATCAAATGACTTTTCAAATTACCGCAGGTGGGTTTTAGATGGGACTTCTTGCACTTCTCGCCGCTCGCGCATTCTTTTATTACCGAGGTATTTAATCTGCGGTATTAAAAGAATGTGAAAGTGGTGATGATGTGTGAGAAATCTCGTCTAAAAGCCGCCTGCGGTAATTTGAAAGTCACATGATGACATCCTGAGAATGCACGCTGCTCGTCTAAATGCAGCCTACCTTTCTCCAACTTGAAAAATGACAATTTATTCCTACCCTTTGTTTCCTGTCTTTTAAACAGCCAACAATCCATGACAGGACTCTTCCTCTTATCCCATGGCTACTTAGTTTGCTCAAGTGTCTCTGATGAGGAAACTTGTACAAAAAGTTTTGAAAATCTAAATATACTGTATCAGCCTGAGGCATGACTTCCCTTTGCTAAAGCCATGCTGGTTTTTACCCATTAAATCATGCTTGTCAATATGATATTGACAAGCATGATTATGCCTAGTAATTCTGTTTTTAACAATGGTCTCCACCAGTCAAAAATTGGTGTTACATTCGCTAACCTCCAATTTTCTATAACAGAAGTATTTTAATGGTAAGTTTCATATTACTGATAGTAGTCCAGTAATTTCATATAATGTCAATAATTATTGATCGGGTTACCATCCTGCCTGTCCTCCAAGCTTGTAGCCTAGGCTTCATTTTTGACTCACCCCTTTCTTTTAAACCCTACATTGACTCTGTTGCTAAATCCTGTTGCTTCTCCCTTCATAACATTGCTAAAATTCGTTCTTTTCTCTCTGTCTCACTCATCTGCCAAAACTCTTGTTCATGCTCTGGTCATCTCTCGCCTTGATTACTGTAACCTCCTTCTCTCTGACCTTCTCCAGTCTCCCCTTTCTCCCCTCATCTCCGTCCAAAACTCTGCTGCCAGGGTCATCTACCTTGCTCTTCGCTTCGACCACGTGCAGCCCCTCCTCTCTTCGCTTCACTGGCTTCCCCTTCCTGAATGAATCCTGCACAAGCTCCTAGTCTTCACCTATAACCTCTTCATAACCTCGCTCCCCCTACCTCTCTACGCTTATCTCCCTCCATACTCCAGTCCATGCACTTTGCTCCTCCTCTGTCCCTTCTCTCACCCTTCCACGCCTTCCCTGCTCCCCTAAGCACTTTTGTCCCTTCTCCTTTGCTGCCCCCCATGCCTGGAACTCCCTCCCTGTCCACATCCACCTTGCCCCCTCCCTTCATACCTTCAAATCTCTCCTTAAAACTCACCTCTTTCGCTCTGCTCTGTCTGACCCTGTATCATTATTAATTATTATTATTATTATAAACATTTATATAGCACCGGTCATGTACCTGGCGCTGTACAGAACATAGAAATAGACGCTATTATCATGCAGATCCACTATATCCTGTACCTATGGTCTGTGTACCCTTATCCTTGCCACATGGACCTGCCTGCTGTCATTCTCATCGTAACCAAGCCAAGTACGTGTACCTGAGACTTCGCATCTTCATGAATGTTAGACCCCTTGTCTCTCCCTCTGTTCCCCTTCCTATGTCTCTCCCCAGCTCCCGTCTCTCAGGTTCTAAGTCCTAGGGCAGGGACCGTGTCTATTTTGTTACTTTGTAAAGTGCCAGGTACACTGCTGGCATTATGTTTTTTAATAAATAATAATAATAATAATAGTACTACTATAGTACATATAGTAGTTCAGCAATTTCAAATGAGAGTCCTGTTAGTATCCATGGATGAGTGCCATATGGCCTTGGTGACTTACTACTGTTTAAATTGTTGATATGCAATAAGACCTCTTCTGGCGTGATGCTAATTTCAGATAATTCCCCAAATTCATCACCAGTTGTTTTGTTTTTTAAAAAAACAATGGTTCTGGTGTAGGTATCTCCCCAACATCCTCCTCAGTAAAAAGTTATGCAAAGAAATGATTTCGTTTCTCAGCAATAGCCTTGTTGTCATATTTGAGTACTCCCTTTGTTCCCTGGTCATCTAGCAGACCAACTGCCTCACGTGCTAGTGTGGTTCAAAGCTGAATGAAACCCTGAAGAACTGGATTCTATTTCTGCTTCTGCCATAGAGATTAGTCTAACTCAACTCCTAGCTGAGCCTAACTCAACAAAACTCCTTTCTGGTAGTAGCCTAACTCTACAAACCTGGGATCAGATCTGCAGAAGCTGTGAATGCTCACAAGTGTAGCTGAAGGGTCTGGATGACCAAGATCCAGATAACAGGTCTCTTCTCAACTGAATAGTTCGTTATTCATTCCTTAAGCACAGTCAGACTTGTGTAATGGATATGGCAGATGCCCTCTGGAAAAAGTAGTATCGGATCATATAATGAAAGGTACATCATAGTTTATATGCATAAAAGGGCAAAATTCAGACTGCATACAACTGTAATCTGGCAGTTCCCAATTTAGTTACTTGCCTATGCACTGCCGTCCTAACCAAGGCTGGCCCTAACTATTTTACTGACCAGGGCAAAAAAGTAAAGAGGTGCCTCTCTGCCAGATTTCTGGTGCAAAACTGGATTTGGTAGCACACAGCCAGCATTTGGTGGCACCAAGAATTGTTCAACACCTGGGCCAGTTATCCTGCTCACTGCTAGGACTGACCTAGACCAAGGATCTTCTTAAAAATCTGAAACCCAAGTGGCAAACATACAGGAAATTGAAAGAAGGACAGGCCACTGGGAATGGGTATACAGAAATAACACAGGAGTGTCAGGCCAAAATTACAAAGGCATACCTCGGGGACCGCCTCACCCTCCGCGTCTCAGAGTGATCCCTGCGGTCTACCGGGGGTGCCTTCTTGGAGGTCCCTCGTATTAGGCGGGGGGCCACAATGGAACGGGAGTTCTCGGTGGCTGGGCCACGACTCTGGAATTCCCTCCTGGAGGAAGCTCGCCTGGCCCCAGGTCTGCTGGCATTCCACCGAGCCTGCAAGACCTGGTTGTTCGCCCAGGCCTTCGGAGGGTGGGAGGGAGGGGTAGGTTGGGGGGGGCGAAGATGCTTTTTAAAAAACATGTTTTAAAATTAATACGTTATGATTGTGATAGTTTTTAGTGTTGTAAGTCGCCCCGGGATGCTGTAGGCATGAGGGGGCGACTAATAAATATAACAAAATAAATAATAAAAATAAATAAATAAAGGCATAAAATTAGTTCCAACTAGCAAGGGAAGTTAGAAACAAGAAGCAGCAGCATATAAGTATGTTAGAAGCAGGAGAAAGGCCGTTTTCACATGGACAGGGTTGGGGGGATGGGTGTGCTGCCACGGTGGGTGGAAGTGGGGGGGTGTCCCTTTACACAGACGGTGCGCACACCCACCTCCACTCATCTCCACCCATGGGATCGCCTCCCGTTTTCCAGATGGGTGGGTGATGGGTGGAGGTGGGTGTGCGCTGGGAGCGCACACGCACAAACATGCACCACCCATGGTGTTCACACGGGCACACACCCATCCCACTCCACTGCCGGTCCATTTCCACAGTCGCCCCTCCCCCACCCCCATCCCACCGCACACCTGCCGGAACACCCAGCAGTAGGTGGGGGCCGTTCGTGTGAAAATGGCCATTGACTAAGGAAATTGTGCATCTGCAGAAGGAGAGAGAATTTCAGACCATGCAAGGAAGGCTCTAAGGTCCAAATTGATGAGATAAGTAGTGAAACTGATATAAATGTGAATGGGGAGGAGACACCTGTCAGGATGACTATGAAGCACATCAAAGAAGGCTGGACCAATCTGAACGAATTTCAAGTTAGCAGGGTCCGTTGATATGCATCCTAGGATCCTTAAAGAGTTAACTGAAGAAATCCTGGAGCAAATTTCTATTTTATTTGAGAACTTATGGAGAACTGGTGAGGTCCCAGAGGACTGGATAAGAGCAAGCATTGTGCCTATTTTTATAAAAGGAAAAAAGGAAGACCTAGGGAATTATAGACCAGTTAGCCCAATTTCAATACATACCAGAGCATATAATAAAATAAGTGATTTTGTAGCAACTAACATGGATTTTTTTTAAAATGATGATGAATTTTTTATGCTGGTGTACCTGGCACTGTACAATCATTAATGAGAGACAGGCCCCCACCCCAAGGGGCTTACAATCTAAAAAAGACAAGGGAGAGGGGAACAAAGGGAGAGAGAGGAATACATTCATGACATTTTTGTGATTTTATTCCATTTTGAATTGTAAGCTGTCCCGAGCTGCCATAGGCAGGATGGGCGAGGTAGCAAGAATTGATATAAATAAATATAAAATAAATTAATTAAGTTGAGACGTTACAGGTGCTTAGCTTAGGTTACAGGAGAGAAGGGGGGCCCAAGAGAAGCAGGGAAAAGGAGGCATCAGTGATGAGTCTATGGGAAAGAGGAGCTAAGCCTGTCAGAAGAGGTACTTTTTCAGGAGGGATTTGAAGGCTGGGAGGGAAGGAGAAGAAAGGAATGCATTCAGGGAGGGAATTACAGTCATAGTGGGCAGCAGGGGAGAAGGGGTAAATACCTTTTGAGGAGTAAGGAAATTTTGGGAAGATGAGAGAGGTGGCTCCCAGGTGGGAATGTGGTGGGAAACAAATGCAGAGAGATGGGTGGGGTGGGGGGAGCAAGGTCATGAAAAGCACTGAAGGCAAAGACAAGAAGCCTGTGATGAATTTGTTCAATGAACTTGAAAAGATTCACAGGAGAGCAACACAGATGATCAAGGGTCTGGAACCCAAGTCCTGTGAGGACAGGCTGATGGCACTGGGCATGCTTAGCCCTAGTGAAAATAAGATTAAGGGAGGACATGTTGACAATTTTCACATATTTTAAAGTACGGAATGATGAAAGCAATGAGGTCATTAAGCTACTTAAGGTTCGAATATCAGACATTGACAGGCAAACTCTAAGGGCCGCAGTAAGTAAGTTAAAGTCCTCCCCCTACTATAAATACTTAATACCCCCTAGTGGGGTGGGGGGTGGGGGGAGTTATCTATACCAATTAGATGATCCTACACTGAAGCAGGCTTTTACTAGTGTGTGATATCAAACCATGCAAACTGCAGTATTAGAGGGAAGATACAAACGAATCCCATATGGTGAGCGTATTTGCTTGTGTGGTAATGAGATTGAGAATCTGAGGCACTATGTCCTAAATTGCCCATTGTACGCCAAATATCGTAGGCAGCTACAGGAGGTTGTGTCGTGGGATTCATCCTGCCCAGCGGTACAACAATTACAGTATTTATTAAATGATACTGACTTAAGAAGAACAAAGGCTGTGGTAATATATGCATACAGGGCAAAAATTACTCATATAATATACAAAGGTACTACTATTTGTAACTAGTGGAAGATATTGGTTCTCTCTATCTGTCCACTTTGTGAATATGAATTTGTTTAGGGAATGTTGTACATTGTGAAGGCCACGTGGCCAACAATAAACTTGTTTACCTACCATATTTTAAAGGATGCAATAAAAAAGAGGGAAAATATTTGTTCTGTATTGCCAATGAAGACAGCACAAGAAGTAATGGTTTTAAATGTTAGAATTTAGATTTAGGTTAAACACTAGATACAACTTCCTAACCATTAGAACAGTTCAGCAGTGGAACAAGCTGCCTGGAAACATTGTGGAATCTCCCTCCATAGAGGTTTTCAAGAAAAGTCTGGAGAGGCACCTCCTAGGAATGCTTTCGATATAAGGTATCCAACCTTGGAGCAAGTGGTTGGATTAAATGGCTTGCAAGGTTCCTTGCAACTCTGCCATTCTAGGATTCTAAATGTAACACAGACACATCTCTCAGAGCAGTCCCTGTTTTGTAGGTGCAGTCTATCTTTGGTTTCTGAATGCCACTGTTTCTCTTTCAGGAATCCAAGTTCCTATTTCAGGATAGAGAGATACTGGTATTCAAGCCCTTGGCAATTTTTTTCTGGTTGCCTCCCAGAAAAAGCATGTGAAAATATAATTGCACACCCAGTTTATTCCTTCATGGTGCAGATATTTACAAGCAGACAGTCCTTTCCCAGTAGTCATACAGAGGCAATACCTCCCTTCCAACCCTGGCACACTCTCTTCCCTGGGTGGGGGTTTCCGTACCTCTGGTTCCTCCCCATGGCTCCGTACAGTAGCTCCCCTCTTGCTCACAACAACAGTTGTAAACTGTCTCTCAGATTGCTTGGCTTCAGGACCCTGGTCAGCACCAAGTAGCAGCTCTGGCCCAGAGATTTGTCTCCTTTTCAGTCCACCCCAGACTGAAGCCAGCTTCTTCTGGTTCCTTTCTTATATCCCTGTAAAGAAGCAGGGCTACAGTGATAAGCACACTGCTCTTAAAGGGACAGTACCCACAGAAATCTAATATTAATTGGATACTTTTATAGGTTGACATGATTTTTACGTTTATAATATCCTGCCAGTACATTACATCTTATCTCTTTAACAAAGCTGAATTTTTATAAATCACAAGACTTAAATCAAACGCTTACGGTAAAACTGAATGGACAATAAAATATAAGGGGATAAATCCATTTTTTCTTTTATGTGTTAGCAAATGGGATCCAGATTGATTACTTCCTGTGGGGAAATTTACTGTTCTGTTTCTGCAAAATAAGACATCCTGTTTCATACAGAAACTGCAAAAGGAGCTTAAATTGCAATTAACTGACTAAATGCAATTAATAGACTTTCCCAGGCATTATTATCCTATGTACAATAAGCCTGTGGCTGCTGTTCACACATATAGATGCAATATTTATCACAGGGATTTGCTGTGTATTCAAGGCATCACAAGGAGAGCGTTAATGATCACACAACATCCAACACAATTATCAGTTGCATGGTGCATCCACCTGTACCTTGTGTGAGGCTGTTATCATACCTACTCTTATTATTACTGAAGCCACAATGGATGGTGTTTCTGTTTAATATAACTCTTCACCAACTCTTTAAAATAATCCTCTATTCTTTTTTAAGCTTCCCTGTTTCAGATGCTCTCCTATGAATTATTCCCAGATTCTAGACAGAATATACCCAACCCTTAGATATTCTACACAGGCCCAGATTCTCAGCTGCCTCTGACATGTTCCCATCACAGGTCAGGAGAAGGGGATGCCAAGGTAGTTCCAGGCCACTTTTGAGCTGCTGCTGCCAGTCGAATCCTTGAGCTCCTCAGCCTCAAGGGTAAGCTACAGAAGCCTGAGGAATGACTCTAGTCTAGGCCAGCTACTGTAGTCACCACTAGCGCTCCTGGCAGTTGCATATCACTTGCCACCCTTTGCGCCTTCATCTGAAAGAGGGATGGTGTTTCGTGGGTGTACTCCAAAATTGACACTAGGCAAGGGAAATCTTTCATGGACTAGCCAATCCAGAGTGGCACAGAGCAGCTTTAGTGGACGAGACATTCTGGCCTTTTATCTGAGGTCAGGAAGACCTCTACCATGATGGGGAAGGAGGCTTGAATACATATGCCCCACTGAATCATCTACACACTACAGTAAATTTATAATGGCTGCAGTACTGGAACCATAAATACCAGATACATATGCAAAATGGTCTAGAGCTAATGGATAGTGTCCTTGAATTCCAGTGATAGAGACCACTGTAGTTTGAACAGAATGTGGTAAGTTCTCTTTCCCATGCTGCATGAACCAATCTACATCTAGCTGATATGACTGACGTCTGTGCATGTTTACTGCCATGGCCCATTAAATCTTCAGCTCTGATCCACAACCATGATTTATTAATTTTATTTATTTATTTATTTATTTATTTATTTATTTAAATGTATCTGCCACCCTTCCCACAAAAGCTCAGGGTGGCTTACAGTCAGTAAAACAAGAACAATAAAATTCAAGCTATAAAAAGCCCATCCTTCTCTCAAAACTCCTATCCTCCCCACAACCCTACCCAGAAACCCAACCAACCCCTATCCTCCAAATGCTTTATGAAATAAAAAAAGTTTTGCACTGCCCCCGGAAGATGCTTAAGCTTGGGCTCAAGCAAACCTCCTAGGGAAGAGCCGCACAAAACCAGGGCAGCAACCAAGAATGCCCTCCTGCGCATCCCCGTCCCACAGACAAAGGTAGCAGATGGAACCTGCAAGTGGGCGATCTCGACCAACTGTAGGGGCTGGAATGGGACATGGTAGGAGAGGCAGTCTTTCAGATATATGGGACCCAGACTGTGATGATCTTAAGACTTCTTAAAACAAAAGCCAGTTTATTAATGGCAACTGCTTTTTGCCTTTGACAAAATAAGGAAAACTGAGTAGACGGATAGAGGTTGGGTGGCCATACCTCCCCTTTAAAAGTGGATCGTTATGAAAAATACATGGTGCAGGACTGCACTGGAACCAATGCAACCATGCAACATGTATTTTCCATAAGCGTCCTCTTTTAAAGGGAAGGTATGGCCACTCTAGACAGAGGACCTGTTTTGCCTTTCCACACAACAGCACCTATTTGTCCAAATTATTTTTTCACAGAAAATTCTGTTTTCAGCTGTCATGTTTATCTGCAGGTAAGGAACTGTTATATTCTTTAAACAAAGCATACTCCCATGATGCTAATCAAAGTTATGCACATGTATAGGTAGGAAAACAGACATAAATATTTACTTGGATTGGGTTAATTAGGATGACAAAACATAGCTACCCTAAAACATGTAGCTAATTAATTACTTCTGGGTGCTTCACTAGGAATAGGTTGTGTTTTTTACTTGACAGAACAGATAGAGTAATTCTATACAAACAGGTGTACAAAGGGTGGCTTGAACAAAGCAAAGCCATGCACCAAATTTTTTCAAGTTTGAAAGAATGTGTTTTTCTTGCCATAATTGTGACAGATGTGAAATTCTTGCACTACTAAAGTCAATGGCTATGTCACTGGTGTCAGGATTTCATCTCAAACTGAAAACAGTGATTACCAGAAACACGGCAAGAAAATCTGTTTTTATGTTATGTACAATATTGAAAAAATTGGGTAAGAAAGGCTCAGTTTTGCCAAGCTGAAGTCAACTTATGACTATGGGTAATTTCAGATATTACGATGCCACGGTCAACCACAGTGAACTCCCTATGGTGGCTGCGGTACCATAATGTCTGTACTGCGTTCCTCCAGATGTTCACCATGGTGAACCTACAGCTGGAAACACATTGACCACAGTTCTGGACTTCCGGCCGCCCAGAGGTCCAGAACCGTGGTTAGCTGGACCATGGTCCGGAATCGACGGAAGGTAATGTCTGTTACCTCCGCTGATTCTGGACCGTGGCCCAGACCCTGATGCAGGATAGGGCGCAGCGGCCAGATTGGCCGCTGTGCCCAGATTGGCTGCTGTGCCCGCCCATCTCCCAGAGGGCGGGTGAACAGGGGAGCACGGGGCTATGCAGCCACATGTCGTGCCATGCCACGCAGCCCCGCCCCCTCCACGATCCCCTGTAGGAATCAGTCGGCATGTCTAAAGGACGGCCGGATGGATTCCTCACCAGGATCCGAAACGGATCCCGGTGCGTGGTTGGATGTGGCAATTGCACGTCTGAAATTACCCTATACCTGCATGTTAGGACTAAATAGGAGAGCGCCACTAAACTTTCAAGACTCTATATGCTCCATTATATATCTTCATCTTTTTTCCCTACTCAGGACTTTGTAGGTTATAATACAATCATATATGAGATAATTGAACTTCCTAAGCTATATGATCCATCACAATTTTTTTTTTTACAAATCAGCATAAAGCATTTCAAACAGCATTCTTTCCTCATCTTGCTTCCTTTAGTCCCTTTCTGAAACGATGTCCCTGTCCATGCACTGATCTTGATTTTGGGAAATATTTTTGTTGTGAGTACAGTATTATTGACAAACAACTTTAAAAAATAACTTTTAGTTTGCGATGTGTGAGCTGCTCACTTTGACTATGGGTGAAAACAGACATGATGCTAACCACCCTTTAACCACCCTTAGTGGTTATTTATGCATGTTGCAGGGCTGCATAGGGCACCAATACAGCCCTGCAACATGCATAAATAACCACCCAGGGTGGTTAAAGGGTGGTTAGTGTCATGTCTGTTTTCACCCTATGTTTTATTCATTATTTGCAGTGTTTACTTACATCACATGGGATTGATTTCACTCCCTTAATGTCATTTCTAGGACTGGGGAATAATTATAATTAGCTATGGGTGGGGCTGATCCCAAGCCCTGCGGATCCTCTGCGCGCATATGCACACTGTTTCCGTGCAGCATTACATGCTGGCAATGATAGTGCACGCACACATGACTGCACGCGGGATCCATGGGGCTTGGAATTGGTCCCACTGATGGCAGAACACAACGGATCCCCTTGTTTAAACCCCAGTTCTACTAATTGCATGTAAATAAATGTATTCCTATCAGGAACACATTTCCCCAAAATCCACTTGTGCAAATGCTCATGAATAGTGAATAAAAATGGGTACATGGTGAAAACAGACATAACACTAACTCCTTTTAAACAGCACGTATGCATGTTATAGAGCTGTATTGGTGCCCTGTGCAGCCCTGAAGCATGCATAAGAAAAGTGAAAGGGTGTTGAAGTGGTGTTAAAGTGCAGTTAGCATTATGTCTGGTTTCACTCACAGTTATGTGCTGCATCAGCTACTCATTTGATTTTACTTGCTTCAAAACAAACACAAAAGTACATCTTGGTATTATCATTTGTAGAATAAAATAAGTATATAAATTCCATATTTAGAGAGCCATCCTCCATTATTCAAGTCAGTGGCATAACCCATTGACTTTAATTGTCGAGAATTGCCCTGCCAGTGGGTAATTTCAGATGTTACAAAATTGCTGTTCACCACACTGAATCCCAGTGGATCCCATGTAGTGGCAGCAATCCCGTGAATGTCTGTGTGGCCCCGCCAGATGTTCACCACAGTGAATCTCTGGCGGGGGTCACAGCTAACCACAGTTCCAGACCTGCGGCCGGCCACAGATCTGGAACCGTGGTTAGACTGGCCACAATCCGGGATGGGCCAAAAGTAACGTCTGTTACCTTTGGCCCATCCTGGATCATGGCCCCGACTGCAATACAGGATCGGGCACAGTGGCTGCATTGCCCGCTGCGCCCGCCCATCTCCCCAAGGTTGGGCGGGCGGCCGAGGGGGTACGGGGGGTGGGGTTGTGTGGCCACATGTCACGCCGTGAAGCCCTGTCCCCTCCCTGTGCAGCCCCGCCCCCTCCCCGATCCCCATTAGCGATCAGGCTGGCATGTCTAAATGACGGCCAGTCTGATCATGGACCAGGATCCGAGGCGGATCCTGGTCCAGGGTTCAGCGTGGCGGGCCGAATGGCTCGTAACATCTGAAAATACCCAGTGTTTAAGCATTCATTACCCCTTGACATTATGTAAAGAACGAATAAAAAGCAAGCTATGTACCCGTACTTTACATTTAGATTAATACATATGCTGATCCTTTCATGCTAACTAAACAGCACATGGAAGAAAACTGGCAAATCAGGTAATACATTTTTGGTTTTGGTTTTTGACAGATAAGATCCTACTTGAGTCTAAAATAAGCACTTGGGTTCTGTGAATCTGTAAATGGAATGAAGGAATTTGTTTTCCTCAGTAGATTTTTATCTGTAGTAGATGAGCTTCCTTACACTACTTTTTCAACATATTAGTAAATATTGACTCTTTATGGCATAGACAGTTTACATGGGAGAGTGACAGCAAGGAAAAAGGCACTAGATTCAAGGACATTTCCGTATCTGTATAGTCCAGGTGGCTAGATTTAAAGAACATTAGAGATAGATATGACAGAAGACAAATATTTAGAACTGAACAAACCAATTCAGAAAAGATAAAATTAGTTCAAGTTGAACGGAATCTAAACTGAAATTTTTTTATTTCAAAATATTCATTTAACCGTTCCCTTTATTTAAATTTTATTCCTGTATTCTGCCCAGGACAGGCAATGAAAGAAAACTCCCATAATATTTCTTATATATAAACAATTTTTATTTTTTATTTTTTTAAAATTAAAGTAGGAAAACACTGTTTTCACAATATTTACAACCCAATTTTGCACATGCAGGAGTCCTAGATAATGTGGTAAAGTTTTAGAATTTGGATAAACATCAAAATTCTATACTGAATAAGGTATGCCCCTTCATCACGAATAGCACACTTACCCACCGACAGAGTGATACATACTCAGCTTCCATTAGGATTTCACACATGGTATTTATTATTCAGCTGAAATTATTTTGTGTAGCTCTCTATCCCATCTTTCCACAATGGGAGAGAAGGTCAGTATCTGAGAAAACTGAGACCCTTTAGGATTCCTGATTCCCTAGCTTAAAATCGTACATTAAAGTATAAAGAAAAGACTGTTTCAAATATTCCAAGAGAAGAAAAAATATTGACCATTGATTTTTGAGCCTCAAAACCACACTTTTTATTTAAAATGTATTTAAAATTTATAACCCACCCCTCCTATTTTACTACGTGAAATAGGTATGGAGTAGGGCTGAAAAATGAATAGATTTTATTCTCATGAGAATCGAGGACCCTTAGCAAGATCTTGACAAGAATCTTGTTTTTTAAAAAAGAAGAAGAACTGTGCATGCAAAAAATAGCTGCTGTGGCCATTCACGCATAAACGACCCTTTCCCAAAATGGTGCCGGCAGCACTGATGCCATTTTGGAAAAGGGCAGCCAGTCTGTGCATTCACAAAATGGCCACCATGCATATTGAGAACAGCTGCCCCTTTCCAAAATGGTACAATTTTGGAAAAGGATCTTGCATTTGCAGAATGGCCCCGGCAGCCACTTTGCACATGCACAGTGGGTTTTAAAATTTACTCAAGGATCTCATTGAGGATAGTGTTGAGAGTGGCCAATTCTTGACTCGTTCTCGATTAGGAAAATCTTACCAAGATCCCAATTCTCTACGAGATTCTTGAAAATAGCAAGATCTAGTTTCAGTCCTAGTACGGAACCTAGTTTTAAGATGTTGCTGTATTCAATTTTTTGTCAAATATACAGAGGAAGTAGTTCATGCAAGTTACTAAAATTTTACATTAAATTTACATTTTAAAAGTATTTAGGTCCAGCTGTACATGCTGCTGCTTTCCTCTTGGAAAGTAAGTTTTTGAATATTTATTCTGTCTAAAACATCCAAGCAACAAACCTCCCATTGCTTTCAGTACTGAAAGGCACCCTAAATACAGTGGTAGGACTGGTTACCTTCAGTTACTACGAAGGTATAAATTGATTCTGTTATTTAAAAAGATGTGGATGCTGATTCTTCAATTTACAGGACTATAGAACTGGAACCTTGTAAATCAGCAAAATTCCACTGAAGTCATGGATCTTCCTCAGTGTGACATGATGGCTGGGTGCTTAACTGGGAGGGATAGCTAACACCTTAGAAGACAGAAATCAAATTCAAAATGATCTTGATAAGATGGAAAACTGGGCTGAAACTAACAAAATGAAGTTCAAGAAAGATAAATGTAAAGTTCTGCATTTAGGTAAGAAAAAGCAAATGTACAAATACAGGATGGGGGATACCTGGCTTGGCAGCAATAAATGTGAAAAGGATCTGGGAATTGTAGTTGATCACACACTGAGCATACATCTGCAGTGTGATGCAGCTGCAAAAAAGGCTAATGCAATTTTAGGCTGCATTAACAGAAGAATAGCTTCTATGGCCTTTTTCACACAGACACCCCTCTGTTGCACATGGGTGGGTGGGTGGGTGCCCGTGTGAATGCCATGGCGGGTGCGGGCGGAATTGATGGGCACCCCTGGGAATGCCGTGGGTGGGGGTGCGTGAGTGCTCCTGTGCTCCACTAACCTCCACCCATCACTCACACACGGAGCAACGGGCACCAATGCCTGATGCTCCATGCATGGGGATGGGTGGGGGTCCATGGGAATGCACCCCTATGCACCGCCCACCTACCCATTCCTTCACGTACCCGCCTCCGTTAGAAAAGGGCGCAAGTCACGAGAAGTAATAGTTCCACTCTATTCAGCGCAGGTCAGATCTCATCTGGAGTACGGTGTCCAGTTCTGGACTAGAAATAATAGGCTCAAATTAAAAGAAAGCAGATTTTGGTTAATCGTTAGGAAGAACTTCCTAAATGTAAGAGCTGTTTGACAGTGGAAATAATTAACTATGGAGTTCGTGGGCTCTCCTTTGCTGGAGGGTTTCAAACAAAGGCTGGACGGCCATCCATCAGGTATGCAAGGATCAAGTGAGTAATTGCTGACTTATTTTTGGAGGTAGGTATTTGTCTACAACCATTCGGTATGAGCAAGACAGCTAAATTAGAAGCATGTCTGATAATACCGAAATGGCAAAGAAACAGCAATTCAACATGGGAGGACTGGAGTAATTGCTTCTTGTTGCAAACAGTCGTTGCTTCCTGCTTTTTGTAGCTACTGCTGAAGTGGATTGCAATTATTGGTTACTGCCTCCATTGGTGTTGTCTGGAGAGTAATTCAGTGAGAAAGATGGTGGGTGGTGTAGGCGACAAATTTACATCCCATTCATTAATTCATGCCAATAACTCTTGTTAGTAATAGAGCATTAACAGAAGCATTGTGTTCAAGGCACAGGAAGTAACAGTAGCACTTTATTCAGAACTGAGAACTTTACTCAGAACAGAACTTTATTGAGACCTCACATCTTGAAGTATTTTGTGATAAATCCCTGGTGATCCATGGTAGAATTTCCAGGAGACCTCTTCCAGCCCAGCAGGATCATAGCCAGGATTACAAAATGATTCCTAGTCCTGTGCATGGATCATGGGTATTTTTGCACGTGATAGCTTTTCAGCCGCCACACTTAAAGCCTACCCAGGGTAAGAGTCTTCACCCCGGGCAGGAGTCTGCCCGGCTGCTGAACAAACCTTTCGGCGGCTGGGATTCGAGTGGGGAGAGGGCGGGGTACGTGCGGACATGTATCCGCATGGCCCCACACCCATGCTGCTCAGCACGGCCCCGTCTCCTCCCTGATGGGTGGGTGCAGTGGCCTATAAGGCCGCTGCGCTTGCCCAGAACTGCTCCGGCCACCAGCCTAGGGTACGCTTCCCCAGACAATGACAGGACTTAGCCTGGGATGTAAACTGGCAGCTGGGAGCCCAGCGCACATCCCAGGTTAGCCCTGCCACAGTCTAGGGTGTACTCTGCTCCTGTCTGTGGTTAACATCTGGCGGGCGGAAGCAGATGCGACACCACCACACAGTGATGTGGGTTTTCTGGAAAATTTTGAATCAGAAAATTTTCCCATACAAATGTTTTTATTTGCATTAACATTAATTTGTATAAAATTTGCATAAGAAAATTTTGAATCGCAACATTTTCCTGTGCAAAATTTCCTATAGCCCTGGAAAATTTGCCGCAGAAAAATTTGGTAGCGGAAAATTTTCCATTCTCCCTGAATTCATAAAGCCACTGACATTACCTTCAGTTGTGACCTTCGTTCTGAAGTTTGAGTAAGGCTACCTGAAAATTTCCCATGGAAACTTTTTTTTCCTGATGAACAATGATGTTTTCATTGGGAACTGGTTTTGATGAAAAGTGTCCCCTGTTTGATTACTTCAAATGTAGAGATTTAGCTGGCAAAATGGATTTTTTTGTTGCTAAAATGCTTTTTCATAAAACAGAAAAACCCTCTTTCATCAGCTCTAAATTTTTGAATCTCAACTCTGCTTTTACACCAATGTAGTCAATCAAGAAGAGAGCAGGGTTTTTTGCTCTTTGCATCTGAATCACTCGGTTGTTGTTGTTTTTTTTTGTTTTTTTCCTAATTCCTTTTTGTAGAATAACAGGACACATCCATATTGATCAGTATTCACTGCAGCATCACCTTTACTGAACTAATAAAAGACTCCAGAAGTTCCTGTTTCCCCACTCAGCAGTTTTCTTTGTCATACGGTCATCTGTGTGAAGCACTGGTAACCTTAGGCCTCTTTCTGCTGTTTGTGCTCACAAGTGTGAGAAGCCTCCAGACAGCTCCCGCTTTTCTTTCAGTAAAGCACCTTCATTTCTCCTGCCCTTTATTTCAAAAAGTTCTCTTTGTTTTCCTTCAGGTATTTTTTTGCCTGTCAGTGCCATGTTAACTCAGGCCCTTTTTACACAGATGCTCTAGCACCCATAAAGTGGGTGTTACATTTTATTATACATGTTGCCGGTAGGGATGGGCAAACAGATCGCGGTTCGGGTTCGTCCGTTTGGTTTGGCTGCGTTTGGTTCGTCCGTTCAGTTCGGCTGCGTTTGGTTCGTCCGTTTGGTTAGTTCGCCGAGTTCGGGTTCAGCTGTTCGGTTCAGTCGTCTGAACAGGCTGTTCGGTTAGGCTGTTCGGCTGTTCCATTCGGCCATTCGGGAAATGTTGTTATGGGTGTTTTTTCATTTTTTATATAGTTTTTTCATTTTTTATTGGGTTTTATATGGTTTTCTTGTTTTTTATTTGGTTTTTTTGTTTTATATGGGTTTTTTTTTTAATCTAATATTATATCTATCTATCTACACTAAATCTAACTGCTATTAACTATTCTAAATGCTATGAATTAAATGGATTATCTAATAAGTACACAGACCTACTCCTACAAACACTAAAACTAAATCACTAATGCTATCTCTATCACTA
>QEPC01005340.1:7024999-7042142 GCA_003113815.1 Sphenodon punctatus
CCACTCTCACTTGGCACCCTTTCCCCTTTATTTTTTTATTTTATTTCTTTTAATTTCTTGGCCGCCGCCTCCTGCCATAGCAGCTCAAGGTGGTTCACAACATATTAAAACCATATAAAAGTATATATAAACATAAATAATATAATAAATAATTTTAAAAAAGTAATAATATAAAAACAGCCATAAAAAATACCCCAATGTGGAGCTAATAATCCCCCTCCCCCCAAAAACCTCCCTATCACCCGCCTCCCTTGTCAAAAGCCTGGCGAAATAGCCAGGTCTTACACTGACTTTGGAAAGAGGGAATGTCTGGGGCGAAGCAGACCTCTGTCAGGAGGGAGTTCCACAGCCTCGGTGCAGCCACTGAGAACACCCTCCTCATCGTCATCACCCAAGCAACTTGGGGGACTCCGAGGAGGGTGCTCCCAGTCGACAGCAGGAGGGTTAGGTGACCCGGGGGGTGAGGTGATCTCACAAATAGGCAAGGCCCAGGCCATATAGGGCTTTATAGGTCAAACCAACACTTTGAATCGGGTCCGGAAGACTATAGACAGCCAGTGCAGAGTCCAGTTCACAATAGGCATCTCTAACAATCCCAAAGACATCCCCCGCATCAGCAGATGACACCCACTGAAACTGATCCCATAAAACAGGACAAGGAGGGGCTTCCATTACCTCTGGCTCTCACTCTGCGGCAAGCGCGGCGTTGAAGTCATGGTGAATTTGAGCCATTTTATCCACAAAAAAGTCAACAAACATGTCACAGTGAACACTGGAAAAATTTTGTTTCAGGTGGAGGGAAGCCGGACTGACCAGCCCCATCACTTCCTGGAAAAGCTCAGCTGGACACGACTTTGCAGACACTATCAGAGCAGCAAAGAACTGCTTTTTTGCTGCCCGCACAGCCATGACATAGGTTTGTAAACTAACTCTATGCCACAATCAGTTGGCTTCAGCCAGAGTACAGCGCCACTGTTGCTCCAACTGCCGCTCTTCTTGCTTCAACCACTGCAGGCCCTCCATGAACCAGGGGGACCTGAGTTGTCAGTGTTCAGGGAGTGGATGATTAGGAACCATTCGGTCGATGGTCTCAGTCAGCAGACTATTCCAAAGAGCCACGAGGTCAAAGAGAAAACGGTCGTCAATATCGGAGGGTAACTCCCCAAGAGCATTCTGGAACCTCTCTGGTTCCATAAGTCTCCGGGGGTGAACCAACAGAACTGGTCTGCACCTTTCCAGGGGCAGACATGTGCCAGGACACTGGCCTGAAGGAGGTAATGATCCGTCCATGTCAAGGGCACAGCTGACACCTCCCCCACCAACGAATCCCCCATCTCAAGGCCTGTGCAAAATATCAGGTCTACGGTATGCCCCTCATCATGTGTCAGGCCAAAAACCACCTGAGACAGTCCCTGGTTGCCATGGCTACCATGAACTCACGCTCTGCTCCCCCAAGGCTGGAGTTGGCATGAATGCTGAACTCCCCCAGGACCACCATCCTCGGGAACTGCAAGACCACCTCTGAAACCAGTTCTGCTAGAGTGTGCAAAGATGCTACCGTACAGGTAGGTGCATGGTATACTAGCAGCAGCCCCAATCTGTCTCTGCCAAATCAATCACAAGATGGAGGCCCTCTAACCTCCTCACAGTCCAAGTGTCCTTAAAAATAATGGCTACATTCCCCCCTCCTGCCCCCCTATCCATGGCTGATGCCAGCTGGAAAAAGGTCAGCCAAAATAGGTCCCGACTCAGTGTCCAGCCAGGTCTCCATAATACACACAAGGTCAGCTGCCTGGTCCAGGATTAACTTCCAGACTGTTGTTGATTTATTTACAACCAACCTCATGTTAAGCAGCATCAAACCCAGGCCAGGGGCCCTCCGGTCATCAACCACCTCACCACCTGCCTGTGGGCCAGTGAGCTGGACAGGCACCAAGCACGTGTCCCATCTCACAGATCTAATCAGCCTCCCGAAGGAACCATAATTCCCCCAGTCTGACATGACCCCAATAATGGAAAAATACATATAAAGCAAACATTCAACAAATCTCACTCATGCCCAACCATCCCATCCCATCCCATCCCACCCCCCTGCCTCTCACTCAGAGAAATCCCCATCCCCTTTCCTAAACCTAGGCCCCTCCCTCTCACAGAGGCACCATGATTAACCCTCAAGCCCTTCCACCCTATTCTCACCCACTCACCCATCTCTTACCCAGGGGAGTGAGTCTTTTCCTATGTATCTTCCACCCATATCCCCCATAAAACATTAAAAGTTCAACTAAAAAGAACCCTAAACCTAACCAGCCCTCCAGCCTTTGGCAGCTGCCACAAGCAACCACCTGCAAGAGCAGGGGAAGTATATAGAAGCCGGAGGGAGGGGGCAGGGTAGCCCCAGGTGTTCCATGTCCACCCTACAGCAGCAAACAGCTCCAGCAAAACTCTCCTTTACTTCATAGGGTGTTAACAGCTATGACAGTGGAATGCCGCCATCATGACCCGACCCCAGTCAGGAAGCTGCTGCCAACACAGTCTGGACTGAGTTGGGTGGCACAATAAATGTGTCGGCGGCCAGACCGCTGAGGAGGGTAGGAAGATGCACAAATGTGCAGCAGCCCAGGTCGACCCCTTCACTGTACCCAGCGCCCCACCCCCCATTATGATGGGCAGCCATGGTGACTAATGACAGCTGTCATGGTGGACCCAATCTGGGTCATGGCAAGTTAAAACAGACATGATAGCCCAGCATAGCCCCCTCCAGCCCAGTAGGGCAGACCGTAGCCTGGGCTGTGATCCTGGACGTCTCCAGGACCACAGCCCAGGCTTGTTGCTGACATGCCTGGGTGCAATCCCAGGCCATCATCTAGTGCAACAACTGGCTCATAGGCCAAAGCAGGCCAAAGTGGCCCACCGTCATGTTTGCTAACCCCCATAAACACCGGATCACTTTATATTTCAATGTATTTAATTTTCAACCTGGTCATTATCTGCACACACATAATCTTCTCTTTCAGATATCTCAATCCAAAAAACCAATGCCATATTCCCAAGAAACAACCCTGCACCAAGAAGAGATTAGGACATATTTTCATCAGCCCCACCTAAAAGCTGGCATAATCAAACAAATAATAGCTCATATAACAACATAATGAAAACCAAGGTACTACACAAATGCTATATTAGAAGGTGAACCTTCCAGCTTGCACTGCATAGGACTAAATAATAAAATCCATAGTCCTCTTTCCTCAAAGGGCAACTATCCAGGATCATGTATCCTTACAGACCAATTCTGCAACTGGTCCATTGTTTCTGACATCTAGAACCTGAGTCCTACCAAACTAGAATTAAGGTACAGACTCAGAGTGACATCTTTTGTACTCTGAGTGATTCGCATGTGGAGTGCAACATAAGATTCTCTTAATACACAATTTTAATTTCGGCTTAAAATAACACACAGTTGAGAGTGGCCTATGGATTTTGGAGGCACCTGCTGGCTTTGCCAGCAAAGCAATGGAAAGCTGTGGTAAAGATTACTGCCTTATTTGCATGGCTGTATATGTGAACTTTATACCAAAAGAGACAGTTTAAAATACAGCTTTATCACACCAGTATCAACCTGCGTGTGATATACAGTCTACAAGAATTTGTTGAAGTGGTTGGAAAATAAATTATGGGCTGCTGAGGGTAACAGATGAGGGACTATTTCTAGGACAATCTTGTGTAGACAACCACAGAGGATCTTAGCTGTCATGGAAAATTAAACAGAGTACTGGGATATCTCTAACTAAGGAGAAATAAAAGCCTGGAATGACCACCTGTGCATGAAGAAAAAGATATTCCATATAAATTGGGCATTTTCAGTCATAGCTGCATTTTTATACCATGTGAGATTCCTTTTTCACACTATAAGTCCAGTATAAATCTGTCATTTATACAGTGCTGGATCAGCCCGTGATCATCTGGGGGTGCCCTGCTCGAAGTCCCCTGAGTCTTTCGGGGGGCCACATGGAAGAGGGTGTTCTCGGTGGCCGCCCCATGGCTATGGAACTCCCTGCCGGTGCGGGCCCGGCGGGCCCCTGAGCTCACCTCATTTCGAAGATGTTGTAAGACCTGGCTGTTCTGCCACGCATTTGGTGTGGGAGATGGGTGGGGGGCTGGGAGGGGCAGGTGGGGGGAAGGTGGGTGTTTGTTACCTCTTTTAATGTTGTTCAAAGCTGTTTAAAATTGTTTTAAATGCTGTGTTTATGTTTTTCTATGACTGTGAGCTGCCCCGAGCTGCCTGTGGCAGGAGGGGCAGGATAGTAAAATTTTTAAATAAATAATTAAATTATGTCGTCTCTTCCACTGAGGGGTTTAAGGGTTCCTGCAGTACACATGCGACGAACAAGGTAGACACCACACGCTCAGGATTGGGCCACTAGGCTTTTATTACTTAGCGAGTCGGGGACTCAAACAGGGACAGTGGATCCAGATCTGTCTCTGTCCAGGAGAATCAACCAGCAACACTGACCCTTCTAGCTAGCCAACATGGTCCTGAGGCATTGGGGAAAACGGAGGTTCCTCCATGTATGGATAGATGCTGGTGGGTATCCATGCAACTGGCTGCCCACGCACCGCACACCCGCTGCCTCCCCCCCCCACCTCGCACCATGGTTCCTCCAGTGGCCCATTTGAAAAGGGCCTAGGAGTTGCATACAGCTGCTGATGAGGAGTGGGAATAGATGTGGAATACAGAATGTTTGAATGAATTCCCGGCCCTATTTCCCATGCAGACCATTCTGGCATTTTGCTGGTCCCTCAGGAATTGTAGAGACTAGGTGGATGCACTGAAGCCCTTCTAAGAGGAAAAAGGTCGAACTATACTTAATGAACCAGTATGGATAGAACATTATGGAGATTTCTTTCCTTTGAGCCCACTCCCATCACAGAAGGAGCAGTCTTCTCTTTTGTACTCAAGCAGGGAACTCAATGAAGCTGCCAAGTCAGGTATTAGCAGACAAATAAAAGACGGTAAATATAAAGTAGAGTTCATGTTTCTGGATGATGGAAATTTCATTAGAGTCTATTTCCACTATCAATTATTAAATAAATTCACCTGAGTCTTTTCCTCTCCTGCCCTATTGAAGACAAATATATTCTCTGAGGAAGTGTATTCTAACCTTTGTTATGCATGAGCAGATTTGAAACTAAGAGGCATTATATTCCTTTCACCTGTTGAGGATTTCCTGGAGTGCTGCACTAAAATATCATGTGTCATATACTTGTTTGTGCTTTTGAGGAATAAACTAATGTTAAGCCAATACAGAAGATGAGTATGAATATTAAACATCTTGAGAACAGTTCTGGAGAGAGAGGTCTGCGTCTGGAGCCTTTACAGGCAAAATAAAGGTTGAAATCACAAAGGATTTTGCCTGAGCATGAGTTGTGAAGTTAGACCTTGTATTTGTACATAGAATGATCTTTTAACCATTTTTATTTGTTTATTTATTTTATTCAAATTTGTTATCTTCTAACCACTGAGGAGGCACATATTTTTTATATGCAGTGTGTATGCCTACGTTGCAACTGATATTACCAATCCTTGCTCTGCATTCTATAGGTCCAGTAAAACCTTATTACTTGGCTACAAGCTCCATTCCCTTGAGAATTTGGCCAATTAATTTTTTTAAAATAGGATTATCAAAATATTTAATTTTTTAAAATAGGATTATCAAAGCAGAAGCAGCATCAATAATACTTATTTTGATCTAGCAAATAAAACATGTAACAGTGAATATTTTACTTGGAATGAAAGGAAAGGCAATCTCATAAAGATGCCTTTATTTTGTGCCATTTTCAGTTTTCACTATAGGAAAGATTGGAGGTGATGAACTATTTGGTGGACTGCCACCAACATAGGGTGTTTTCAGACGTGACGGGGCCGGTCGGTCCTGTCACGAAAACAATAAATACATCCCCCGCCGGGACGACCCCGTCATGCCCTAACAGACGTGCCGGGGGATCCCGGAGGGGAATTGGGGAGGGGGCGGGGCTGCGTGGTGCAAAATGCGGCTGCATGGCCCCGCCCCCTCCAGGTTCCCCGCCGCCCACCCTCTGGGGAGACGGGCGGGCGGCGGGGCCAATGCCGCCGCAGCGTCTGGCCGAATCTGCCACAGCCCAGAATCCCGCCAGTGCTTCCGGGCTGTGGTGACCGACCAGATGTTACTTTTCTTTGATCCCCACCGGGGATCACTTTCACCACGCTTCCCGGGGAATTGGTGCGGCTAGCCGGGGAAGCGTGGTTGAAACTGACCCCATGTGGGGATTGAACGTGGCGAACATCTGGCGGCTGCCAAACAGACGTGCAAGTCACAGTGACCACAGGTGGGTATTCACCGTGGTTCACTGTGATCTTGTAACGTCTGAAAATACCCATAGGTATGGAAGAGGAGCAAAAGGTCTCCTCTCCTTTCCCTGTCTTTTTGAGACACACGAGTCTTAAACCTGGTCTTCTATCACTACGACAGAGAAAAAACTCAGTACCACTCAGATGAAGCATCTCTGTCAAAATGAAAATGTCAAGTGGTGGTATATGAGGATTAAATCTATGCCATAATGAAGCAGAGCCCTCTTTCCTAGTTAGTTGCCCAACACACGTAGGCAGTGTTGGCTAGCTTCGTCAAATTCTCACTAATCTACCAGCCTGGCTCAAATTCAGTTTTGATCCTAGAATTCTTTTGTGCTCCTGCAATTATAGTATTTTCACTTTATTTTATTTTATTGCTATATTTGACACTTGGTTAAACTGTCACAGAAATGGCCTATAGCAGTGCAGAATTACAGCAGTACTTTGAAGTGGATTGTGGGGGTTTTGATGTGGAGATGGTGGGGTTAGCTCCCTCCAGTGAGAGAGGGGTGGAGCTGGCCACATGTTTCCCTGGTGGCAGCAGGGGACAGGAATGATTATTGTGGGACCTGCCCATGTGTGGGCGGTGTTGGAATGAGATAATAGTGGAGCGATAAATATGTGATTAATATGTAAATGTATTTTTTAGGATATTATGTTAATTGTTATATTGTATTGAGCTGGGCCCCCTGTGTGGGAATATACCCAGGAATGTATTTTTTTCTGTGAGCCGCCTTGAGTCATTTTCAAAAAAGTGCGGGATATAAATTAAATGGAAAAAAAAAATGGAAATGGAAGTGACCAACGAGGTGTGAGTACTGTGAGCTAGTCAATGGGGAAGCTGGCACAGACAGGCACTGGCAAAAAACTCTATGGTCATTGGGCCTCCTGCCGCGCGCACAACTGCTAAAAAGGAGCAGCCCACCACGGCCTCCTGCTGGAGAGAAGAGCTCTCAGGACAGAGGTCGGGTTAGTCTTTTGTGCATTTTAAGACATGAGGTGTTCAAAATCAATGAAATAGCATGCTGAGAAACTCATTTGCATTCAAACATTTGCATGATTTTCAGGACTTGGCTAATTTGGGATGGGGAACCTCAGGCCCAGGCCCCAAATGCAGCCTGCAACTAGTTTTTGTGTGTCCCCTTTCTGGTTCCTGGATCCAAGCAAGCAATGAAAAACTGAATTCAGAGTAAGGAAACAGGAGATGAGTGTATACACACAAGGAGAGCGGACAGATCCATAGCAGAGATCATGATCTGGATTCTCTTCTTTCTGAGTGCACTCCTGATGCACCCTTCTGTGTAGCCCTTGGAGAATGCATTGATTTTCAAAGCAGCCCTGGCAGGGGAAAGGTTCCTCACAACTCTGCCTTAAGTGTTAACTTACTAAGACTCACAGAAGTTCTAAATCACTGAGCTAACTGTCATCTTCAACTTGAAACAAATAGAGAAGAACAAGGAAAGGGAACTCTAATGTGAGATCGGCAGTAAACCCATTCACATCTCAGTGGCAGCTGGGGAGCCTGGAAAATAGGAGAATGGGGATCCAGTGGAGCTACAGTACTGATGAGTTTAGCCTATGGCTCAGGCAAAGCTCTGGAGAGCATGACACAGAATGAAACCTTTAGAAAGATTTATCATGAATACCCGAGGAAAATGCTTTGATTTTCATTTCATTATGTAAGAAAACATTAAAATTCTACTTCAAAGACACTCTGGGCCAGACACTGAAGTCACTGGAGCTATTCTGATAGGAAGAGCTCTGAATGGAGCTGAGTATTTCACTTCTGTGGGAGTACAACTGTTTCTCAATACAACAACAGAGATTATATGTCTGGATACAAAGCACAGGAGCCCTTAAAATGAACTTAATGAGATAATGAGTTGAGATCATACACAAGATACACACCTTTTGGGTGTAAGGCTGAGAGTGCTGCTAATTTTCATTCAGGAATAAAATGTTACCCCTTAAAATAACTAACGATGCAGCAGAGATTAGGAAACAGGATGGGGAAGAGTTAGGGACTTTCCAGATACAGACTAAAGAATTCTTCTTTGGATCAAATTTATAATCTATGCCAGCACATAACGTTTATTTATCTACTTGTGCTTTAATTAACTATAATAAAAGACTGCCCCTCCAGTGCTCTGGGTACTCTTTAAAATCTTTAAAGATTCAATAAGCAAGCATGGAGACCTACCAGTTTCCTCCACATCAAACAACCCAGCAACAATGAGTGAAAAGAGATGTGACAGTAGCTCGCTATGGCCCAGGACTCCCCACACGTCTGTTTCCCCCCTGGCCTGTTACTGCTGCGTGGCAGATAGGTGGCTGGCCTGGAATGAGTCCCTGGGCTAAGGACCGCTCACACAGGCCAATGCATCTGCCCAGCCCTGCCATCCCCATTGCTGGGTCACCAATGGCTGCCTGTAATGGTGGTGGGTGGGGGGCTGAGAGCGGCGCTGGGGCAGGGCCGCCCGCCCGTTGCAGGCCCCCCCTTACCCGGGGCATGAGGGTGGTGGTACGGCTCTGTGTCTGCAGGTATGTTTGGTCAGTGCCCCGCCATGACCCAGAGAGTGGCGGCTGCTGTTTCCCGCCTTGCCCTGGCCCAAGGAGTCAATGCGCTGCCTGCACATCTGTTTTCGCCCAATGTAAATACAATAGAAGTTAAACAATCATTTGCTCCAGGACACTAGAACTGGCACTTTTCAGAGAGCTGTGTGAGAGCGTTCTCTCCATATAGCCTACACCTGAGAGCCAATGTTGTGTAGTGGATAAGGTGCTGGACTTGGACCTGGAAAACCAGGAATCCAATCTCACCCTAGCCAATGAAGTCACTGGGTGGCCTTGGACAAGTCACAACCTCTCAGGCTCTGTTACCCATCTGGGAATATGTGTCTGTCAGTCTTCCTCTGTGCATTCCACTCATCCTTGCCCATCTTAGATTGCACACCCACTGGGCAGGGACCTGTCTCCAAAAAATGGTGACTGTAAAGTGCTGTGTAGTGCTATAGAAACAATAAGTAGTAGTAGTGGTACGTTCTAGCCTAATGTCCTCAAATCTTTTGCAATCCCTTCAGTTCTCTGATGGCACCTCACGGTTTCAAGCACTGGGTCAGCAGAAACACTCTGGTAGCCAAAGAAAATCAATTCAGTCCCAGAAGACAAAAGCATGGTTTTAGAAGATCACCAAGCTACTGTAACAGTTGCTGTTTGGGAATTGAGTCTTGAAGGGTGATCTAGATAAAAAGACATGGATAATGAAGAATAATCCTTAGACTTCAGTTATGAATAAAAATATGTATAATTTCTTCTTGGATTTTGCACCTGGCAAAGTATGAGCATGAATTGTCCCTTGAGTTTCTATTTATACAGAATCACTAACTCAATATTTCATATTTCACTTATTTGTCTGTCTGAAGAGAATAATATTTTAAATTCATTTTGCATTTTTGACAAAGAAATATATTTGCTAGACAATCCAGAATGTATGATATAAATGAGTAGAGCACTGTAATGTATTGTTGGCTTGCAACCAGGATGACTGATCTGCCACTGCCATTTGAAAGAAAGTATCTCCACTTAGGCTGTTTTTACACGGACGCCACCCACCACCCACAAACACCCATAAACACCCATCAGATGGGTGGGAGAGAGTCCGTGTAAACATCCACGAGTGGGTGGGTGCGTGTTCCCGACCCACCCACCAACACCCACGGAGCAGCCGAGAAGGAGTTGGCATGCTCTGTAGATGGAGGTTTTTACACCCGTCCGTGTAAAAACCAAAACACCCACACCCACGAGGATGGGTCCGCCGAAACCACCGAGAGATGGCTAGAGACACCACACAGGTGCCCCCAAGCAGACACACCCACCGGGGGAGACGCCGGCTGCCTGGCCAGAAGCCCTTAAAGGAGGACCAAAAGATGACATGGGTGCACTGGCTCCCAATATGTCTGGAAGGAAAGTATCCGACAAAATGCACAAGACAGGCCAGGGTAAGCAAAGGGACCCCGGGACACCCAAGGGAGGGGAGCCCGGCTCAACGGCATGGAGGAGGAGGGGAAGTAAAAAGGCTATTCACAGCACACCTCTCCTGTCACAGGGCCGAGGGCATACTGCAGTGCTGACTCCGTCCACATCCCCCCCAGCCCACCACAGTCATGGGACACAGGGATGGGAGCACAACCAACAACGAGGTAAGAGTGAGGGTACCCCAACAACCAAGGAAGGGGAGGTCCGCAAGCCAATGCCAGAAAAACCATCCCGAGGGAACACAGGGTAGGCAGCTGACAGCTAACCATCCCCCCCCCCAGGAGAACACCCATACACAGGAGCAACACACCACCGGGGAGATGGCCGAGGAGGGCCTCTGTGACAGTCAGGTAAGCCTGCGGTACCTCCCGGGGGGAGAGGAGAGGGATCACACAACTGGTACAAAAGAGGGGCTTTGGAACAAATGCTAACCCCATTGCAATACCCCCAACAGGAGACGACCAGCTCCACTGTCACCACAACCACCAGGCGCGCCCCAAGCCACCAAGTTGGAAGGCGGTACCTGAAAGGGGGAGCCCTGGTCAAGGCAGGAGACCCGGGACTTCATATGCGTGTGGGGGGCCGAAAAGGTCCAGCACAACCTGGTGTGCAGCTACAAAACCAGACAGGTCTATGAAGCCACAGCTCCCTGGAGGCGTGCCGGGAAGCTAGGCTTCACCCGCCTCCAACAACCCCTTTGGGGGCACCCAGCCGCCATTGCTGTGCCGTGGACTGTACAGGAGATTGCGGCTGTTTGCTTGATGGCTACTCGCTATGAATATGGACTGGCCCTCCAGGCCGGGGTTCCCCATGGCATATCACACCTGTGATCGGAATGCCTAGCCTTTCTTGGGGAACTGGGCTTGATACCCCCCGATGTTGGTGGCCCTCTACTGACCACGGCCCCTACCACATTGGAGCTGGGTGCCCTGAGAGCGGTGCTGGACCAACCAGATGTCAGGACTGCAGCTGCAACAGAGAACCACCTCCTGCCCCGCTTCATGGTGGATGCCCCTATGCGTTCCCAGGGATTCCACAGGGGCCTATTCGCCTGGGAGGGTCTTGTCCAGGGGGTCGATGTTTACCGAGCACCCTCAAGCCACCCCCTGATCTGGCTGTCCCATCCTCCTGCTCTGTGGGAACATGTTCCCCGTGCCTTGGCTGTGTCTCACCTCCCCATGGACAGTGCTGCTGCTCCCCACTGTACTGTTCAATCCCTTTGGTCTGTTTCCCTGTCTGTCGGGCCCCATTACCACTTCTGTCGCATCCTGCGTCCATCCCGGTTGTGTACTCGACCTCTGCCATCCCTATTTGAGTGCGTACAATGGTGCCCCTATCTGATGGTTGGATGGAATGCCCACAGGTCCTTGATCACTCATTAACTGGCCTCTGTGGACCCGTACCTGCCCCCCCTTTCCCATCAGTAATAAAGATTGTGGTGAGCCAAAGGGCCACGGCCAAAGGGTTCGGCCCTTTGGCGCCCTTCGGGGACCATGGGGGGGGGGGATATTATTCCTGGTGAGCTTTGTTTGCTGGGGGTAAAAGGGGGGAGTGGGACAGGGTAATAGGATATGTATGAAGGGGTAGCTATGAGGGAGGGGGAGGTTTTTTCCCCCCTAGTACTGACCTCTGGTGGCAGCAGGGGAAGGAATGGGGCCGGGATTATTATTGTGGCAGGACTGGGTTGTTCTGTATTGATAGATATGTGAGTTATTGTTATATATTGAATAATGAATATTGTTGTATATTATTGTGAATTGGAGTGAGGTTGGGCCCCTTCTCCTGGTGAGAGCAGGAGTCTGGGCTGAAATTGTGTTGGTTCTTCCCTGGTGGCAGCAGGGATAGAACAATAGGTTGGTGATGAAAGATTATGATTATGATATATTGTGATAACTGAGGAGTTATTGGGTTATGTTTTCTGTATTGAATTATAGTTGTTATGATTATTTTGTATGTTCTACCTTTGTTGTTAGCCGCCTCGAGTTGCCGTAGGCGAGAGAAAGCGGGATACAAATAAAAGGTGAATTGAATTGAATTACACTGTATCCGCTTATGTGACTGTGTACCATTCCGGGCGCCCCTCCCATGGCTGCATCTGTCCCCATGTGTGTGATTGTGTGATCTGGGTCCAGGGGGTTTGTGTTCGGGATCAATGGGATTGTCATGTAGCAACATGTGGTGTGTGATATGTTCCCCTGTGGGCTCCCTCATGGATCGCGGGTTCGGGCTGTGTGGTGGTGGGGGCCCAATACCTCCTGTTGACTGTATAGTCCTTGATTTATCAGTGCCCACCTGGTGGCATGCGACCCTGTGCGGGCCCCCTGCCTCTGTACAGCCCTCAACTTTTCTAGCTACTGTGGTTGTGTTCCTGGCCGTGCTTCGCCTGGGGAAGATGGCAGGGCAGCTCCAGCAGAGGCTTTGCTGCCGGTTGGTGTGTTCTGGGGTTCCCCCTCCCCATCCCCTGCCATCCCGGCTGTGGTGTGCGTTTCCGTGCCTGCCGCTGTGACCGCATGTGTCCTGTTCCTGGGGTCCCCCAGCCTCCTTGGGCATGCAACCGTTCCCTGTGTGGTTGTATGTGGTCGGGTTCTGGTTTGTGGAGGGTTCGTGGCACCCGACTGTCTAGCCTCTGTCTTGGGGCTGGCCAGGGGCTGCTACTTTGTGTCTCCTGTCATCCCTGTTCCCTCCAGCCCTCCCTGCATGGGGTGTGGCGCTTCGGGAGTGGTGTTGCGTGCCGCGGCTTCATTTGCCCTCAGTCGGCCATGTTGTCTCATCACTGTGCTGGGTGGGGTTTCCCCTCCAGTCGTGTCTTGGCTGTCCGTGTAAACGTGTTGGGTGTTTGCTCGGTGTTTCCCTGGGTGTGTGTTTGCCCGATGGGTGTGTGCCGGCCCCTCCATCCCACAACCCCCTGCAGCGCTGTCCATGTAAACGTCTCCCATCTCAGCACCTCTGGGTGTTCGCTGGGTGTGCCCACCCACCCCTCTCCACCCACTGGGCTGGTGGCAGCGTCCGTGTAAAAAAGGCCTTACTCAGATGGTAGGGTCCTTTGTTCGTGATCCTTCATCCCTGATGTTCTTATTGTGACTCTTCAGGTATGAATATGGAATTTGTCTAGTACAGTCACTTCAAAACTTTTTGCATGCACGATAATCCCATGACCCTACACAGCAATGATGTCATGCAAAGCATATTAAATATCAACTGGGGCCATGATCCCCTCTGCAGATGATGTGATCACATATGAGGTTCCAACCACACAGATTGGAAGCTCTTCTCTAGTAGTTGTCTCCTCTGCAGCTCATAGGTTGCTGATAACATGACCAAACGAGACAGTAGTCCATACCATGTGGGTGTTAGGTGTTCAGCCCCCACCACCATGTGGCCAACACCCACCGGACATGCACCTCCACTCATGGCAGGGTCCTGGAGCATGCAGATCCCGCCGTTCACGCAAATGTGGACTTATGTATGACTATATGTCTACATCCTGTCAATTAGGTGCATCTCGATGATGTCGGATTCCTGGACCAACTTCAGTCATGTTTTTGTCCTGGGTATGGCACGGAGACTGTGCTTGTGACTTTGGTCAATGACCTGTGCCTGGAGATGGACAAGGGGAATTCTACCTTGTTGATCTTGTTAGATCTTTCCATGGCCTTTGACACAGTTGATCACGAGGTGTTGTTGACATGACTGTGGGAACTGGTGAGGGTGTGTGGGACCGCTCTTGAGTGGTTCCATTCTTTCCTGTCAGGGAAGTCCCAGTGGGTGGTGATGGGCAATTGCTCGTCTTCTTCTTGACCTTCCCTGTGATGTCCCGCAGTGTTCTATTTTGTCTCCCCTCTTGTTCAATGTGTATCTGAGGCCGCTGGGCAAGGTCATTCGGAGGTTTGAGGTGAGGGGTCATCAATATTCTGATGACACTCAGCTCTCCCTCTCTTTCTCATCCGACCCAGATCTTGCAGTATTGATGCTTACCTGATGTTTGGCTGCTGTCAGGGACTGAACTGAGGGTGAGCCAATTGAAGCTGAATCCTGACAAGACTGAAGTGATGATGGTTGGTGGGTCCTGTGACTTGGAGGGGATTGGAACACTTGTCATTGATGGGGTCCAGCTCCCTCTGGTCACTCAGGTTTGCAACTTTGAAATGCTTTTGCATCCCTTGCTACACTTGGACTGTCAGGTGGTGGCGGTGGCCAGGAGTACCTTCCACCAACTCCACCTGGTGAGGAGGCTGTGGCCTTTTCTTTCTGATTCAGATTTGGCCACAGTCATCCATGTTTTCATTGCCTCAAGACTAGATTACTGTAATGCACATGGGGCTGTCCCAGAAACTACAGCTGGTACAGAATGTGGTGGCTCAGCTCCTTTCAGGGACGAGTCACCAGGAGCACATCACACCAGTGCTCTGAAGTCTGCACTGACTACCTATAGCTTTCTGGGCACAATTCAAGGTGCTGGTTTTGACCTTTAAAGCTCTAAACCATCTGGGTCCCACATATCTGAAAGACCACCTATCCTACCATGCCCCTTTGCAGTCCCTATGGTTGGTCTGGGTCACCCTCCTGCAGGTTCTGTGTGCTACCCTTGTCCATGGGGTGGGGATGTGCAGGAAGGCGTACTTGGCTGCTGCCCCCATTTTGTGGAACTCCCTTCCCCAGGAGGTTTGTTTGAGCCTGAGCCTGGGCATCTTCCGGAGGTGGTGCAAAACTTTTTTATTTGAAGATGCATTTGGCAGAAAGGGATAAATAGGGCTTGGGTAGGTTTCTGGGTAGGGTTGAAGGAGTGGCAGGGGTGTGTGTTTTTTTGTTGAATTTTACTGGTTTTTTTATGGATTGTGAGCCGCCCTGAACCTTGTGGGAAGGGCAGCATATAAATTTGAAAAATAAAAAATAAATTAGGTTGTATACAGCATTGTGTGCATACAGGTCCACCAGCAACATAAGAGTCGCAGACAAAGCACATAGAGTGTTCCGAGGAGCGACTACTTCCTGCCCCTCTGTCTGCTCTCGTTCTCACTTATGCACATGTAATGTTCACCTTAAAAGTCCATCATGCCATTTTCAACATGTGTTCTCCCTGCTTGTCTTGATTGGCAGTACGTGCCAATCCAGGCCACTACATTCTCAGGAATGACTAGCAGAGGATTACCATTGTTGTGGCATGGCTCAAGCTGACAGCCAGGCAACAACCAGCACTGCTACCACTGGGCAACAAGGAGAATCCGGACTCATAGTAAGGTGACAGGCCAAGGTCAGTTACCAGGGAAACAGTCAGAAGGAAGCGGGCAAGTGGTAGCAGAATTCACGGCTGGAAGCTAGAGTGGGCTGAGAAAACCAAGGGCTGGATTCATGGCTGGAGTGGGCTAAGGAAACTAAAGGCTGGATTCATGTCTGGAGGCTGGAACAGGCATGATAACAGGGAGCAGAGCACAGGCATCAGCAAGCCAGGGCAGAAGAAATGCACAGTTGACAGGCCAATGAGGAAACGACTCCCTTCTTCCTATGTAGGGAAAGAGAAACTCCCTGCTCCTCCCCCCTTGGCTTTAGATGAAGCATACAGCCCTGTGTTGGTGCTATATGTAGTGCAGCATCCTTCTGGCTAGTGGATGGTGTTCCAGGTGTGGTGCTACCTCAGGCTCTGCACCATTCTGGCTAGTGGATGGCACCACAGTGCCCCGCTGGGACCCAGGAGTGGAGCAGGTGACATCTGCTGCAACTGCTCCCACTGCAACCACTCCTGGTACGACCACCAGTGGAGATCCTTCCATGCTCATCCCGACATTGAAACCAGCACAGATCGACGTGAACATGGACATCATAATTCTCATAGTGTGTGCTCTTGAGCTTGAGAGTCAGCCCTTGTTTGAGGAGCAACTCGAGGTCCTGGTTGAGGGCACGGAGGACCCAGATACCACCTTTGTAGAGGAAGTGGAGGAGAATGGTAAGTTAAAGCACCTGGGGTGTGGGTGGGTGTTTGCATTTACACAGCTACATGATAAAGGCTTCTGCTTATTGTTATCTAATTATGTTTGTTATTGTTTACTGTGTTGACAGGCGATCAAGATAATGCAGAGGAGCAGAAGGAAAATTACTAGGGTGGATGGGTGGAGGTTAAAACACCAGGACGGAAAGGTGGGATGGGGCTGTCTCAACTAATGGCCTTCCTTGATACCTTGCTACAGGACTGCCAGTGCAACAGGCGCAGATGGAACTCCTAGTCACAAGCACCCAGCAGGCCTGGCCTTATCACTGGGTGGCTAGGGGTGGCCACCCAGGGCCCCACACTTGGGGGAGTGGGGGACCTGCAGGTTTGGGTTTGATTTTTTTAAAAAAGAAAAAAACTGGTTCGGGTGGGGGGGGGGGGCACCCACGGAGTGAGGGAGAGGCGGGGCCTCAGTGAGGGAGAAGCAAGCAGAGGTCCTGCCTCTCCCTCACGCCGCTGGCCCCCTCCGCTGCCTGGCTGTTTCAGCCAGGGGAAATGAGGGAGAGGCGGGGCCTCTCTCTTCCTCATTTCCCCTGTCTGAAACTGTCTGTGACAGGCAGCAGAGGTGGGGGGGGGGGCAGCAGAACGTCCGGTGGCGGTGGGCAGCGTGGTGGCAGATTTCATCTGCTGCTGTGGTCAGGGCCAGCCCCAGGGTTTGTAAGGCCATGTGCAAAGCCATGGTGCGGGGGGCCTAATTTGCATAATTAGGCCCCACCTAATTATGCAAATGTATAAATTTA
>QEPC01005340.1:7044505-7068702 GCA_003113815.1 Sphenodon punctatus
GGGGGAGATTGTTGTCCATCCCTTGGCTCCCAATGTTTCCAGTGGGGCTGGACATGTCATACTGATGTGGGGCAGCAGGGAAACCTGTCCATCCATTTGCTCCCACTGTTTCCAATTGTCCATCCATTTCCTCCCATTATATCCAATTGTCCATCCATTTGCTCTCATTGTTTCCAATTGTCCATCCATGTCGTGCGTTTTAGTATATCCCACAGTATGGCACAGGACCATAGGCAGCTGGTGTGGCTGAACACCGCAGAACATAAGCCCTTTACTGCTAAGGCCTGCTGGCAGGAGAACAGATACTGAGTGGCAATTTTCAGTCAGACAGTGTGATCGAGAAGATGAGCAAGGAGATGAGTGAGATGTGGGCACAGATGCAAAGCGGCCTGTTCCAGTCCATTCAGCTCCAGAGCTCCCTGATCAGGCATGTTGCTGCCATGACTGTGAGCACTGTTGCACAGGAGCAGACACCATTTCCTAACCCTCACAAGTAATTCATGTCGGCCTTTGTGGAACCTGACAACCACCGTAGCTCCCCTTGCACTCCACCCCCCAGGGAAAGCCCTCTCTGCACTGCGCTCATGCTAGGGAACAGTTCAAGCTGATGGTGGTTGTGTATGTTGCTGCACCGCGATTGCTAATCCATGTAACAAGCACGGCAGTGCACATGTTAAGTCATCCAAAAATGTTACAGCTATTACCACCACCATGGAAGCATACAGTGTTTTAACTGGGCTCAGGGGGATCCACTAAATGCTAAGAAATAGACAGGTACTGCAAGGCAGTGAAGGTCACTTGGCTCAGAATCTATGTGGGAGCA
The DNA here is from genome assembly GCA_003113815.1 of Sphenodon punctatus. Classification (NCBI taxonomy): domain Eukaryota; kingdom Metazoa; phylum Chordata; class Lepidosauria; order Sphenodontia; family Sphenodontidae; genus Sphenodon; species Sphenodon punctatus. The sequence continues at coordinate 7,045,329 of QEPC01005340.1, forward strand.
GAGCTGCCCACTGGTTAAAACTATTCATATATCATCTTATCTTTTGAAAGTAACAATTTTTGCTTGCAATAAGCATGGGGGGTCATAACGCCATAGAAAGCTATTGTTGTGGGTTGTGTGCCAGAGAAAGCCAAATGGCTTTAGCTTTGGTCTGTGAGGGGTACAAGGCCCAGAGATGTTGGGGGGTGATGGATACCCCGGACTTTGCTGACATTTGGGTGAGGCCTGATGTACAGAGACCTGTCAGACTCATCCTCCAAGGCAGCCTATATGCTGCTCATAGGGTAGCACATGCACACAATGGGCTTCTATGAATGCATGATGGAGACAGCGTGCAACCCTGCTGCAATTCAAAGTTCTGAAGAATGGAAGAGTGGGAGCCCTGGACAAGATGAGAGAGTGGGATGTGATCAAGATTGAGACTATTTTGCATGTTTGTGCACTGCCAGAAATAAGGGCGTCACTAACAGAGGCTGGGCCTTCCCTGCTGTTTTTCCTCATCACGGTCCAGATGACAGCGAGAGGATACCTGCGGAGCCACTGGGAGTGCCTTGATCAGATGGTGAAGATGAATCTCTTGAGGGAAACAAGTGACTTGGGGTACAGGGAAAGTGAGCCAACTGATGGTGAGCTTCTTGCCCTGTGTGAAGTATCAAGAAGTGGAGAACCGCAGTGCACCCTTGTGAGCAAGGATGTTTTCTGCCCCAAATGTATGGTAATGCAGAAGATGCTAGAGAGAGAGTAGAAGAGAGGCATGATTGATGGGTTTTTATGCAAACCAAGAGGGATTTCCAACACCACAGCTGGCGAAATCCCAATAAAATTGTGTACTGCTATCTGCCAGTACATCTCCGTGAGTTGTGGATGCAAGGAAACTGGGTTGACAACATGCAAATAGATTGATTTTGCCTTCAATTTTTACTTTTGGTTTCAATTTTCACTATAGGCACTCAATAAGCTATATGATTTGCTCAATAAACTCAACATTCTGTACATAACAAATGGTTATTTCCAGTAGTCAAGTGCTGGCAGATATAAACCCAGGTATGAACCTCTGTGGGTGGGCAGGGATAGCAGACACTGTACCGCCTCCCTGAGTTATAATATCCTGGAAGAACGAAACAGGCGATGCGACTTCTTCTTCCCATGTTTTGCCACAGCTGTGAGTCAAGACAGAGGGGATCCTGAGAAGGAGGGCGTTGGTGGGTGGAGCATGGTGAAGAAGAACACCTGCCCATCTATTAGGCTCTACACACTGACTAAACACGTGAGTGGGGGCTGCAGGGGAACCTGGATTTAGGGCTATTGTCTCGTTTGTTAACATTCAGTGTTCAAATTCCTCATCAACAACCCTAGCACTTACTTGAGTGTGCTTTTTTGGTTGCTTCTTATTGCCAAGGATCAATTAAGGCTAAATAACCCTCAGTTCCACCAAACGTTTGTACTCATTTCCCACTGAGCCGCCTCTTCCCTGGATGGACCATCTCATGCAGCAGCCCTAATCCACTGGAGTAATTCCATTCACTTCACCAGGTCCTAGACTAGCCCCATGCATTCTGATCTTCCTCCTTTTTAAGACTGCACATCCATCCAGTCTACTTTTGTCTGTCATAGATCAACTGTCTTATGCTGCTGCTTGCTTCTCTCACTCAAACTAACTGCTTCAACTGTGACCACAGGACTTGGATCTCAAGCAGTCTACCTTAATCTTGGCTAGGTTGTTCTGAGTAAATTGGGGGACAGCTTGCTGTTTGTAGGAAGAGCCAGATCCAATTAACTGCAGACTATGCCACCGCACAAGGCCTCCATAGTACATTGGCTCCATGAATAAACTTGAAATGACAACATGAGTATGAGAAGCTCTGGCATAAAATATGGGCCTATAAACTGTCAAACACGGTGAGTCCTGGCCTTTGAATATGGTTACCATCTTTCGGGGTTTGATCCTGAGTCTCAGGGCTTTCAAGCATCATCTCTGGGCTCAGAGTTAAACCAATAATTCTTAGAGGTAGAGATAATCTTATGGTCAGTCAACTATTACCTTTTATTTTATATGCCTTTGCAAGTGCTGCTGGAGGGGGAAAAGAGATCTGTGCAGTGTTATCCAGCCCTAGCAGCTAAGGGGAAGTTCCTGCTTTGGTTGCAATAAGAGAGAGGACCCTTGTCCTGGAAGCCCCTCTGTGCATGGATGATGGAACTGTACATCTACCCTTGCACCCTCATGCCTCTGCATCCAGCCCCTATGTCACGTATCCTGTCACTAACTCCTGCCCTTTTTATTAGCCAAACAAAAATATTCCTTTAAATCTGCATACATGTGAGCCAGTGTATGCAAATGAATGCAAATTAGCACTGTCAGCATTTCTTCCCTGGGAAAGGCGGCCTACAGTAACTCATAAGGTCCCCCCAATGTGTGGGACCCATGAATAAACTAGAAACAAAACCCCCATGTGTAATATGTTGGCCTGAGGGTTCTGCAATTAAGATAACCTTGGCCTATGAAAGGGATGTTATGTGTAAGTGAACAGACACAAAGTAATTACAAGCAACCAAATTTTATTAAGGATGTTAGCATCAGCCATAATCCATTAACAAACAATAACTTACAATGTAACATCCATTAGTACACATTACACAATACACATCACCCTTATAAAATGAAATCAAAATGACATGAAGTTTGGACCTTACATCTTGACGCCTCAACTGTGTATTCTAGTGGGTTGGGTTATTGGGCTAGAATCCAAACTTCACAAAAACAATTTCATAGAATTTCACATAATGTGAGGGGAAAAGAGGCAATGCAGATGCATGCTTACCCCGCCACCTCATAAAATGGGGATCGGGCAAATAGATGTTATTGATAACCTCAATTGGTGCCTCAATCAATAGTCAAAATATAAGATACAAAGAACCTAAGACTCAAGCCAAGTGAAATAATTAAATGGTACAAAAATTTGTTCTAAGGAAAAAGAGAAAGCCATCCCTATACACTTAATCAGGACCAATACCCACTGTAAGTAAGTAGCGATAACTGCTGTTTTTCCAATGCTGATCTCCTAAGCTTCATGGCTATGTTACAGAATCTTGCTACTGCAGCAGTAATAATGGTATCAGACAGAATCCCTCAGAAGAACCAACAGTAAATCAAACTGGGAGAGTGTTTTTAAATCTATAATAATTGATGTCAGGAATTTAATATGAATTCCATTATACAGCTGACAATAAAAAACAAACAAACATGAGCTAGGGATTCCACCATCTGAAGGGAGCACCATTTGCAGAGTCTGTGTTTGTAAGAAATCTGCAGACGTCTGTGCCCTCTAGAACTGCCAACGGGAGAATGCTAATTCTGGCCAATGTAAATGCCATTCTATCTGACCAGTTGGGCAAAGATGATAGATAAGGAGTTCCTTTGGGGGCCGTAGGTAGCGATTATAAACAAGGGACATTTTTTTAGTATTTATTGCCTCACTAAGGGATTGTTGTTCCTGGTCACGAATTCTTGACTTAATTGAGTTGACAGCATGATAAGGCTAAGTAGATAAACACTCCCTAGAGAACCCAAGATGTGAAAGTATGAGCATTACTTTCTTTTCCCAGGGGCCTGTATCGACCAAACAAAAGGCAGAATGCACCAGAGAGTCCTGATCACAAAAAAGAAGATGGAGCCAGTGGTTCAAGATATACAGCTTGGCTAGAGAGGCCAGAGAGGAAAATCAAAATTCGGATCTCAAAAGAGCAATTGGAGTGTTTCTGGGGACGTGGAGGATTGATCTCAAAAACCTGCCTTGTACCTGATCAAGTTGTTAATACAGATACGGGCCCCAGATCGGCACTCCATACAGGAATTGTGGAGGAGCTTTAGCCTTAAATACCTAAATGGCAGGAAGTGACATTCCCTCCCCCCCTCACCCTTTAGAGAAATAAAAACCCGGAATGCTCTTACAAACAGTGATCTGCCGAAGCACTACTATCCTCAAGTTAACTGATTCAGATTTATTGTTTTGGCCGCAGGCTGTAACAAATACAAAAATAAGATAAAGCCACTATCTTCAAGTGTAAATGCCATGACATTGTTTGCCTGAAAATTACTTCCAGGTATTTATAAGATGTCACTTGTTTGATTATGTGTGAGTTCATAAACCATCTACACTTTAAGCGAGATCTCCCCACTACCAATACTTTAGTTTTGGTAAAATTTATTTCCAAGAATTCAGCAGAACAGAACTGTGCAAATCTGTCCATCAGGTGCCTCAAGCCAAAGGAAGTACTAAACTAAAACAGTGTCGTCCGCATACAACAAGATGGATACAGGAGTACAACCTAATCTGACTGGGTGGAATGACAGATCCCTCAACTGGTCAATAGCTCTATTAGTATATATATTAAAGAGGAGCGGGGAAAGTAATTACAGTAACAGTTTCCTTTTTCTAATGGATGCGTCAGTGTGTATGTGTCCGTCAAATATTCCTGTCTTAGAAGGGGGTCCACACCACATGGAGCCCCAGCATCCCTGGAGCCTCACTGCTTGTAGGAGTTCAAAGGGATTCTACTCTAGTACTCTTCTGTAAAGACTTAGCTCTATTCCACCACCCTGTTGGCTTAGAAAGCTTTGCTCTCTGGGGACAGCTTACACTAAATTATTTATATTTGAACCAGCATAGTCCTCTGTAAATACTCTTCCTTTGCCTTCTGTCAGTTTGTGGGGGTTTATTTTACAGGGGAAGTCAAAATACATGGTTCAAATGTAGCCCACACAGTCTTAAGGCTAGGTTCATTCTGAATACTACTGTGCAGCTCACAGGGACTACTGCTCCTAGCAGGCAATGCTCAATCATGTTTTGAAAGAAAGGTCATGCAGAACAAGGGGGTATACCACCTCTTGAGATGTGGAAACTAAAGCCTGTGCAATCCAGTTTGTGGCTAAGATAAAGGCAGATACTATCTGCTCCACTGAGTGAAATTTTTCTGTTTGGTAGCTAGCTGCCTGACAAATTAGCTCTGAGTATCACAAATTTGGGGGGTCCCTATGACATATATTGATTTTTGTGGTACAAGTCATTGGTTCCTATAATAAGTCTGTTCACCTATCTCCTGCCTTCATTTTTTTGTTCAGAAAATGTTTAGGAAAAAGCATTCTCCTTTGGAAACAGAAGCTTTCAGAGCTACACAAGAGGCTTGCACTATTTCTGCAAAACTATTTCTCTTCCTTGCAAAACTGTGCTTTGACAGTATGGTTCATTTAGGTGACCAAGATTTATTGTTTCTAAATGATTAATTAAACTCAATCTGAATTGTCATCTCAGGGTGAAAACAGACGTAACGCTAACTCCACTTTAACACCACTTTAACATTTCTTATGCATGTTGAGGGCTGCATAGGGGGCACCAATACAGCCCTGCAACATGCATAAGAAATGTTAAAGTGGAGTTAGTGTTATGTCTGTTTTCATCCAGTCTCCTACTGTTTCCCCATCCCAATAAGACACAAGTTTAGATTCTTCTGAATTAAATATGGTTGTTCTCTCTTGAGAAACCAGAATAAAGCCACATTTTAACAGTTCCCTTTTAACTGCTACATTATTTGCACAGTTTGAAAAATCTCAGGGACAACAAAATGACAAATTGCCAGAGCAACGAGACAATTGAAATGACAAATCAAGCAGCTTCTTCATGCTTTGCTAACACAGAAACTGCCAAACAAAATAACTCACACTCTCGCATCAGAATAGTGAGCAGTTTACTAAAAATCGAAATGGATTGCAGTAATGAAAAACCCATGTCAGGTAAATTTATTATAAGGAAATGAAGAAGCAAACAGAGTGTCAAGTACATAACTTTGCTACTGAGCCTGTTGCGTATCCATGAAAACATATGTAAATACAACAGAAAAAAGAAATCCAGTGGTGTAACCAGGGCCGTTTTTAGACGAGATGCTAACATGCAGGTCCCCCCATCCCCCACCCACCCAAGTGCCCGTCTGAAGGTGGCGTGGGGGGTGCACACTCCTGTGACCCACACAGCACCCACCCATGACCACTCACGGAACAATGGCAAAAAAGCTGCCCCACCCATTCTACTGTAGTTACACCACAGAAGAAATCCAAATTCCCTTCTCACCTGTAACTAAGCTAAGCACGTTCACTTTGACTTCTCAACTTCATGAATGTCTCCCTGTCTCTCCCAACATTCCCCTTCCCATTGTCTCCCTTCTTTTGTTCAGCCTAGCTAATAAGCCACCACCTCCCCATCCAGCAGAGACCTGTCTCTAATTAATGATTGTTCAGTGCCAGGCACGCACATTGCTGATGTATTGTTGCTGCTGTTGTTGTTGCTGCTGCTGTTGTTTAATAATAATAAACAAATAAGTAAACCAAGCCCTCATTAATACACAGTGGTGTCTGAGATCAGGTCAGGCCTTAGAATTTGTAGCACCCAGGGCAAACATAAAATGTGGGGCCCCTGACTGCCACTTACCTGCCCCCCTGTGGGGTCCTAGAGGTGGTCATGATTGGGGCCCCACTGGATGGGAGTGAGGGCCCCACACCCTGTCCTGGTGAAAATGCATGTCACTGCGGGGCCCCGGAAGTAGAGAAAAGAACGGGTCCCAGGGTGGTTGCCTGGGTTGCCTAGTGGCAAGGTCGGCCCTGTCTAAGATACATCATTGGTTTCTTATGGTTTAAACTAGTGATGAGCATTTGGATCAAAGAACGGATTTCCATATGTTGAGGATTTGGATTTGTAATTTAGGATCCATTAAGATTCGGATTCTATTGAAGTCAATGGGAAATTTTCCCACTAAAGTCAAAGGAAACTAGTCTGAGTCCAACCACACCCACACCCACCCCGCGGGGCCCTATTTCCCCTCATCCCCACCCCCAGGGCCCTGGCATGTGCTTACTGGCCTCAGAGGGCTTGATTGAAGCTCCACTGGTCTGCTGCTGCTGTGGAGGGCCTCCTGCTCCATAGCACACTTGCAAAATGACCACTGGGGCTGTTTTGCGTATGTGCAAAATGGCCGCTGACTTTTACCAAAAGGGCAACGGCAACAAATATGATGTTGCCATGATCTTGGTTAAGGATTATGGCCATTTTGTGCTCAATGACCAATGGATTTCACATGAGCACAGGTACCGCTTTTGCAGTATTATGGCCTTAAAAACAGGTGGAGGCTGCAGGTGTGTGTTTGTGCGTGTGGAATTCTTTACTCTGGAGTAGAGCCCCTCAATAAGAACAATGGGATCTCATCAATCTGGAATAAGTGGTTTCAAGAGTGAAGTGCTAGCCCTGCATTATCTTTCATTGAAGTAAATCACAATAAAGTATTTCCCCCCCAAAAGACAAAAGCCATTTTTAAATGGAGAATATTCCATCTGTCTTATATTTTACATGTAAAGTGATTAAGCTACAGATGGATATGAATGAAAGTCTCAAATTAAGTCAAAGTTAGAAGGATATTGTGAATCTACACAGCTACATGTTTAAAGCTATTTGAAAGAAACGACTTACAAGGTCTGAAGGTTTCATTGGCATGCAGCCTAATCATACCTTATTCTCAGTACTGTGTGTCTCATTCAGATTTTCCAACGAAATGTAATGAATAATATTTTTACATCAAGCAGTGAGTTCATTGTTTTTGAGTACAAGAATATTCCAGGGCCAATTTTCTGTACACCACAAAAGTAATACAAGAAATGCATTTCATGTGTCCATGAGAGCTGGATTTTTAATCTATTCCTCAGTGGGGTTTTAAATGATAAAGCATTATTTACTACTGTCCTTAGTGCACAATTTGCATTTGCTGCTTTTTTGATAACCAGAATTATTAAGAGGTCAACTTATAACATAAAATGTGTCCCACTGACTTTGTACTATGGCAAAAGTTGGTTCTGTGTCACTTTTTATATTTTCTACTGTATAATGCTAGCATATTCAAAAAGGAATTATAGGGGCACCATCTATGGGATCGTACCGATGGTTATGTTTTGGGGCTTCACTGAGAGGGAGAATGGAGCCCCCACACTCTGCCCTAGTGAAATCAGTAGCCACTGTGAGACCCACAGACAAGTGGGGTGCAGGGAGGTCGCTCTGGTTGCCCTGTGGTAAGGCTGGCCCTGGTTAAATGCAGGGTGCTAGAATGTCTTTTTTTATCTGAAGAGTTTCCTTTAAACCAGTTCCTGAAAGGAGTGGAGTTCTCCTTTACCCTCTGTAGAACAGGAAAGGGGTGAGTTAAGATCCACAGAGGTCCTAAGGTCCATGGGGAAGTCACGAGAGTATCAGGATACATTATGAGAGGAGAGGCCTTTGTTGATGTACTCTAATGTTTCCACATTAATTGTCATGAACAGGACTGGAGAACTCGGTTGCGGGGAGCCTGGAGTCTAATCCCAGGGCTGTTGCGGAGAGCGTCACCCTGTGGCAGCTGTAGTGGACACAGAGCTAGGGCCGGGGTTGGTGGCTTAAGGCAGACTAGACCTTTGGGGCTGGAGCTGAGGCAGCACAGCAATAGCGTAACAAAGGGCTTCAAGGCCAGGATGCGGCAAGCAGCGTTGTTAGACAGCGACTAGTACGGGTTGCACACAAAGGTATCAGTGGTGAGGCAGATGTCTTCTGAGCCTATGAAGTGGGAATGGCAAGTATTCCAGGAGAAGAGCAGAGCAACAGACGCAGCAAGGTTTGGAGGTCTGGAGCCAGGCTCGGCTGAACAGAGGTCTGCACACTTGACAAGCCTGTGAAGGAATGACTGTTTGTTCCTTACATAGGCGGTTTAAGTGTGCTAAAACCTGCCTTTTGGGGCGGTGGAAGGCTGTTCCCATTGGCCTGGGCTGAAGCACATAGCACAGTGCCAATGCTAGCAAAGGTGTGATGCTCACCTGGCTGGAGGATGCTTGAGTGCCTGGTGCTGGCTGTATTCTGATGCTCTGCTGTCCAGAGGATGGTTCCCTGGACTTTAGGTGTTACATGCAGGTCAGAGCTTATGTGGGCTGAAGGATTCCCCAGTTGTGTTCCAGCATTTTCCTGTCTGGAGGATGGCTCCCTGCTTGCAGGTGCTAGCTTCAGGTTGGCACTTACTTGGCTGGAGGACGCCCGTGGGCCTGATGATAACCAAGATGATAACCCTTCTGCCTGGAGGATGGTGCTCACGCTGCCGGGTGACATCAATCCTCAGGCCTCTCAACCCCCCAAGGCAACCAACCTCCCTGTAAAATTGTGCTCCCATATATTCTCTCATTGCACTTACTCTCAGTTCCCTCAGAAAAGGTGTGGGTTCTGTGTGGGGACTCTATGGAAAATAATGCTGACTGGGTTGCCCGTTTATTTCATGGAGTGAGACAGGAAAGATACTAAATAGAGATGCTATCACCTTGACGGGTCATGATCCTTCCTGACCCACTGAACCTCAACCGCTCAGACTAACACTGCAGGCAGTCTTACATAAGCAAACAGAGAAGAATATCATCTTATACATACACTGCTATTCTCTTTTTATCTTTGTATTTTATGATAATTTAGCCAGTTTGGGACATTTTCATTTCAGAGAACAAAATTGCTCTCATGTCTACCCATCACTTTCTGTCCGGAGTAAAATGAGACAAGAGTTCTGGAACCACTTTAAATAAATAAATTTTAAAAATAATAATCATTTTTAAAAAGCCTTTACACAGGAAGTATCGGTTCAGCATAAGCGCTGAGTTAAAAATCAAGTAAAACAAAAATTAATTTGTTTCTGTTTGGCGATTAGCATGTCTTGATCAACACGCTAGAAGCCAAACAGAGCTGCCCATGTGACTCAAGGGCATGATACTTTAAAAAAATTTAAAAAATAAATTAGAGAGTTACATATTTATTCCTAACGGACATATGGACAATTCAAGAATTAACTAAGCCTTACCCGAACTAGTGATTTTATTATTAAAATGCTCTTTTCACATTAACCAACTCATTTGACTGTCCTCCCAACTAGTGATCAGTATGAAGAACAGCAGCTACTGTCCTTGAGGACCCTGGAAATGTTATGTTTTTATTGCCCACTGCTCCTCAACCAAACTAGAGTAGAAAGAGTGGGTAGTACGTGCAAGAAGGCTCACTTTTTTGTTGGCAGATGTGGAATGAATGCATAAGGAAATGGCTAGGTGGGACTTCCTGGAAGAAAACAGCATGGGTGCAATGCATTGTGGTCTTTGATCATGAGGACATAACAACTTGACCGTTAACATATGCAGCCTGATTTCCTGCAGTGGGCACAAAGACCAGCAGCATACTGCTGTGGATGGTAAAGCTGATCATAAAGACCATTCCTCTTTCCTCCACTGTGATCATGTATCCCAGTGGAAGTACCTGGAACTAAGGTGAGGAAACCAACAATAGGGTTGCAAAGAAACTGATCTTGTTTCTGGGATGGTAGAAAGAAAAATCCCTGGGTGGATTAGTACATGTTTGGCCAGTCTACCCATGTTTGACATCAACTACAAGGCAGGCCTTGCTATATAGGTCTGAGTTTTTAATGCTTCCTTATTTTAGAGGTGTTTGGACCTCAGGTTCTTGATTGAATCCTTATAGAGACAGGGCCATTTTGTCAGATGTTTTGTTTTCAAAGACCCAACACTGTAAAGATTTCAGTTTTGGTACTGCCCATAAATAAACAATACAGTACAAATGAGAATTCTTCCAAACCTATTCTAATATCAAATTAAATGGCTAGCTAACTGCAATGTATTTTAGCAAAACTTGGTTAAATCATCAGTTTGTGCATCCACAGAACTGGTATGAGGTTGCAATGGTGCAGCATTTCTGTCCTAACACCTTTTGAAATGCACCCTCAAGTAAAAAGAAATGCAGTTATTTCCAGGTGCACCGTTACCTGGTCACATATTTTCATTGTGAGGGTCACAGTTGAATATCTCATGCTGTATTTGAGACCTATAAGCTTGAACTCAACAAACATCTTTTCACTGGATATTGTTCTTAGAATTTTAAAATGTACTAAACTTCAGATTATACATTTGTTTTATGCTAACTCTACACTGGGCTATATTTCTGGCTATTCTGCATGTGACTTATTTGAGAAAAGAACAAGTAATTTATACCTATCTATGAGCTAAGTAAACTTTTGGAATGGACAGGCACAAATCCTATTTAATTCTATAAATCCTGGTTTTAATGGGTTTTAATGATCCACATATACAAGAGCACGATCCAGCTCCATACAAGTCAATGGGAGCTGGATCGTGCTCTAAGACTATATGGCGTGGTGTCCCCATTCGTTGACTTGCTTAATGGGGATTTGCAAAAACATGTCCTTAATATGACAATGGGTGTTTTTACACACACATTTCTCCTGCATGTTTGCTGTTACATCCTGAACTTTCTGTGTGTCATAAATCACTCACCCAGATCTTAAACATCCGGCTCTTTGAACTTCTGCGTAGAACTTCTCCTAGAACTTTTGTGTGTGAAAAGTTCTGGTAAACTGCTTTGCTTCAGACAGCTGTGGTCACTTGGTTCCCATGGCATCCTGTCACATCTACAGCTGTGGCTACTTTAAGCTGCCTCAGGGCAGTGTTTGTGTGAAGAATGCATCCAGGAACTGACTCAGGGCAGGGTGTGTGTGAAAAATGAATCCGGAACTTACTTGTGGACTTGTAAACCCAGAAGATTGAAAAATTTGGAACTTTAAGGTGTGTGTAAAAATGCCAAATGTCTGTAAAGCTCTTTGAAACCCTTGCATGGAAAACACTCAAAGTGTGTGCTATTATTGGGTGAAAACAGACATGACGCTAACCACCCTTTAACCACCCTTGGTGGATATTTATGCATGTTGCAGGGCTGCATAGGGCACCAGTACAGCCCTGCAATATGCATAAATAACCACCAAGGGTAGTTAAAGGGTGGTTAGTGTCACGTCTGTTTTCACCCATTGTTGACATCAGAAAGTTTTTTGTTGTGCTCTTTACCTTTAATGGTGTTTTTTAAGGCCAACAAAGTGCCTTCTTTGTAGGTTGATGTGATGCATTATTTACCAAAGTTTATATTAATTTTGGATTTAGTTATTTTTAATCACTGAAAAGGAATAAAACATTTAAAGGAGTCTTTCCAGTCATTAGCGCCGTGCTTTCTCCACAGTAAGCACATCTCTCTTGCTCTTTCAAGAGGGTACTTTTTATTGATTAGGTCTCAGCAAGAAGAGCAGCAAACACTAACAGGGTGAAGATCAGGACTTAAGCAAATACAAAGACTGATCTTACGGAAGCTCACAACATGGTTTTATACTGTGCTATAAAACCTCATACTGTGGAATTTGGATAACTGGTATATTCTCTAATGGCATTATACAAGTTTTGCTTAAAAGGGATAAGACAGCTACTGAATCTTGTGACAGGTCTTGGCTGTACCAGCAAGCCACACCAGTTTAATTCAGTACATTTAAAATTAATTTCATTAATGGGTGTACGCCCTAACTAAGGCCAGGAAATCGAGCTCTGCATCTCTCTGCCGGCGAAGCCGTGGGGGGAGCTTTCAGACCTGCTGATCCCTGTGCATATTTGGGCGATGCATTTCACCTGCAGCCCAAATATGCGCCGGGGGGGGGAGGCATGTCTGAAAGTGGCCCTAAATGCAAAGTGAGTTACCAATGCAAGCTAAACCTAGGCTAGGTTTGTGTGCCATTTTAACTAGACTGATTTTAAACTGGGACAGGGACAGTGACAGTGCACAGGGTCAAGTATTTGCATTTTTAAAAATGTTTTTGCATTTATTAGCATTTGTATCTTTACCTCTGTTCACAGTTTCCCTATCATTGCCAATGTGGAAAATAAAATGAACACAGATCCCTGCATATGGGTTATTTTGGCACAGAAGTGCAGTGAGGCTCTGCCAGTTTGACAGGCCTATAAGGAATATACAGTCAAAACTGCTGCTAAGATCAGTACTACAAATGTAAAACGGGGAGCACGGGCCTGAGGGAGGGTTGAGGATACAGCTTGCTTGCTGTGGAGGTTGCTAGCTTGGGAAGGGTGGAATGAGGCATGGGTCTGGCTCATGGGGATTACTGGCTTGAGGGAGAGTGAGGCATGTGGCTGGCTTGGGAGAGGGGAGAATAGAACATGGGCCTGACTCGTGTGAGGAAATGCTGACTTGGGGATGAGGGGATAGGGCATGGATCTGGCTTAGGGTCACTAGCTTGGGGGGAATGGAGCATGGGCTCAGGGAAGGTTGCTGGCTTGGGGAGGGGGAATGGGACATGGGGCTGGTTCAAGACGGGGGTTGCTGGCTTGGGGAGAGGGGATGAGCCATGGTTCTGGCTTGGGTCGGGGAGTGGTTTCTGGCTCAGAGGGGAGTCACTGCCTTGTGGAAAGTGGGATCCCTAGATGGGAATGGGATAATGGGCTGGCTCAGGGTGTATGTGTGTGTGTTGCTGGCTTGGGGAGGGGGGAATGAAGCTGCTAAGGACCTGCCATTCCTCCCTGGCTGGGCTGAGATCTGCTGGGCTGGGCCTGGTATCATGCTAAAGATTGCAGTTCTGAGGTAGCCCCTCAGGTGGAGAGGGCTCACTACAGGTTTCCCAAGCAGGCAGCTAAGCTGAGAGAGAGCAGCCCAACTCCAAGCTGGATATGCGTGGCAGTTTTGGGGGTCCAGTTCGAGAGCTCTGATATTAAATTTTTTGGAAAATGCTGGGTTCACTTGAAACCTGAATATACAGCCCGAGTATCTGTGTTTTGAATATGGAAGCCAAAAGGGCTTTTGGGGTTTATTTGGAGTTTAGCGAAACCCAAATGTGCAGCCCTATTTTAAACAGACACCACACCCCTACACACACACGCAATTTTTATAGTGCACGCACACAAGGTGATTTGTACTATCATACAAGACTTGCTGGTTCAGTTTCCATTCTTTGATCTTTCACTGTCTCCACTGGAAAATATTGAGATGTGTTAAAGAGGCAGCACAATGGCCCTGGAGATGAGTGCTATGTGATTCAGCAACAAAGAGTAATGCACAGGAGCTTTAAACAAAGTCTAGAACACTTCTCCTTAGTAATGAGGAGCTGGCTTTGACATGAATTCTGCTTATAATGGGAGCAGGGAAAGTTGAGAATTGCTACAAAATATGGGGAAAATATTACAGAAGGAGAGCTATTTTGGAGAGTCGAGTTTAAACTAGTTCTTATCATTTAAGCTCTTGTGCTGGAAGGAAGGAACTAAGGAACAGTAGGAGGCTACATAGGAGTTTAGGAAGGATATACCAGCGGGGCTGAGGCCAGGGACTTTCAAGGCACCAGGGTCAGGACTACAGGTCCCTGAGAAGCCCAAGAGAGCCTAGGGTTCTGGAGAGAGGGGGAGGTGCCTAGGGGGCCAGATCGACAGGTGTGCAGGGCTTGGATTGGGGAATCTTGAGCAGGAAACACCCTAATAGCCAGGAAACTGGATATACCCCAAACACCATGGACAAGGTGAGGTTTACCTCAGGTACTGGAGAAGGACTGAGGAACTGTGAACTGTAAGATCACCCTCCGGAAGGGGAACAACAAATGGTGTAAGAACTGGAACCTTCAGGTGAAGGCCTGAGTGAGGTATGGGATTTCTCATCTGCTGGAAGCTAATACCCAAACTGAGAAATATCTCTGCCAGTGATGGGAGGGGACATCCCTCAAGAGGTGAGTGAGTGCTGAGAACATCCTCTCTGAGACGTGAAACAGCCAGGAGGGCTGTGAAATCAAGGTGGCAGCTATGGAAAAAAATGTGAGTGATGCCAGTCCTGCAAGTACTTACCATCAGGTTGGACTACCAGCCTGTTACAATGCCATTTACCAAGTTGCTGTTTTCCTGACTGTTTCTTGGTTGCTGGATACTTCCATTTGCTCATAATTCCTTTCCATTTTACTCAAGACCATAATTTCCCATGTAGACCCAAGTTTAACTGAGTTTTCCATTGGATATCTAGTTTAAATCTGCTGGGTGAAGCTTTGCTATTTGTCTTGATGTGCCTAGAGACTGGATGCCATGGCCAAAATACCTTTGCTACTGGACCAAGTGTGAATAGGGACCAACTTCCCAGCCAAAAATTAAAAAAGGTATGCAGTGCTATTTCTTCTCCTTACTGCTGGGGACTCTGGCATTGGCAGTTGGCACATGGTCTGTGTGAATCTTATTCTGTGGGTATGTTTGGTTTGGAGGCACTGTGGGCAGATGGCATGGCTTCCACCACCGTACTGTGGCCGCTACGCTAAGTAACCTTTTAATCTTCCTTTTCTTCACAATTTCACCTTTTTTGACCTGTTATTTTTACTACTTGTTTAGCTTGTCCCTTTATCTCACTGGTTACTCAGCAACAGTATTCTGGTATTGCAGTTACCTGGTAACAGTATATTTCGGTTAACCCACTGTGGTATGTTATTACTGATTGGTTAACCGATCAATTATTTGGAATCTGAGGCTGCTTTCAGACTCTACAGCGGAGGGGCGAGAACCTTTGCAATCGCCACCCTAGCTCTCTAACTTGAGGATTAGGGCCCATCAAAATACACTGATCCCCTTTTAAGGTGCAGTAACACCCATGCATGACCAGGTCCCCAAATGTAGCCTTTACAACGGCAGGTGTTCTCGCACCTTATAAGGGGATTAGTGCATTCTGACGGGGGCTAATCCTTGCAATTAGAGAGCCGTGGCAGCAATTGCGAAAGTTCCCACCCTCCCCTGTAGCGTCTGAAAGCAGCCACAGTTACTATCCTCCATGGTTAGCACAATTGTACAATCTGTTTCAGCTGCTCTCTGCTGTACAGGCTACAAGCTAGCTAGGGTGCTAACCATTGGTCTGGGGGTCAGGATTTGACATGAAGCCAAGAATGGGGCTCATCCAGACAAAGGCAGGAGCTTGAACCATGGCTTGTGGTGGCACCTTTGCAAGGAGGTCTGTTAACTTTAAGTTGGAAGTGTTTTGGGCAGGACCTTTTGTTGGGGGACAGTAACCCATGGTGGAACAGCACTGACCTCAGAAAAGTGTGGGTTTGGGAGAACGGGCCCGTAAATAAAGGAGCTGGAAATGTGCTGGAGTGGTGTGGCTCACTGGATCCTGAAAAGACTCTCTGTGCCAGGCCCATCTGATTACACATGCATTTAAAATGTCACACAAGTTTAGGTGCTAAAGGGCAAAAGAATGATAATGCATTAATGAATACAGAATAGCACAGTCATCATTAGAGATGTAAAGGAAGGGCAAACCAGTCTTTAATTTCTCCTCCACGCCAGACCTGATGGTGCAAATATTGACACTAGATCACAGGGCTTTCATGAGCTATTTGTATCTACTATTTCTAAATACAAATCGAGTATCTTGACATCTAAATTTTATGCACCTGCACCCACAATTTTGTGCCCCAAATCACATTGTTTTCAAAATTATGGGATTGGTTAGGAAAGGAAGTTAAATTTTTTTTAAAAAATGTAACAAGCAAGTAATAATATATGAATTAAGGGAAGTTGGTGCTTTTTTAACGTGCAAGTTAATAAGAGAATTTTAAAAGCATTAACCCTATGTTATATAATAGCTAGCACATGGGAACGTCCCACTGCCTTGAAATTGTTGGTGTAAGTAAAGACTATGATGAAACCTATGCCTATATAATATGCTTCCAAGATCCAGCCAGGCTGGCTGATGACTCTTTTTGTTGGAGGACTATATCCTTGCCTGTCCAATGTGGTACTGTGAGCCAGTTTTGACTATGGCTCACCTGGAGGTAACCGGGGTCTGTTTGTTGTAAATGGAAGCATGTGGTGCCCTACCCAGGGATTAGGCCTAATGGAGTGTTTTGGCCTGCACTAAAGTTTGGTCCACGGTCTCTGGGCATGCTTAAAGGGTGGGGTGAATGAAAAGAGTGAAGGCTACTCAAATATTTTCAGCTTAGCCCTGTTCGTGAGGCCAAAACAGTTAATGAAAGCTGTGTGTAGGATTGCCACCTCTCCCGACTTCGCCTGGAGACCTTGGTTGGTGTTTTTACCAGTGTATCTTTGCTCCTGGGGAAGCCCTGATTTCTCTGGGTTAGCCAGGGGTGCCCATGGTTAACTCTGAGAACTGGAACTTTTGAGAGTTGCAGCAAATGTCTGTGTCAGGAAGGAGGTGGGCTATCGGGATTTTCTTATCTCCTTACTGATGTGGCCCTCCCCCTATAGGTGCCAGGATGTCTCAATGCTTTACAAGGCTAGGGTTAAGTCAGTGAGGAGTGTGCTGCCCTGTTTGATTATGGAACTTTATACACATGCAGCTCTCGTGTAGCAGTTCAGTGTGCGCATTATTTACAGCTGGGCATATTCCTGAGAGCCAATGTCCATTGAAGCCAATGAAAAATACAGGTAACCAGCACCCTTAAAATCCAATCAACTCTAAACAAAAAATGTAGCCTCTCTTACCATCTGCACATTATTCCTCTATTATAAAAAATCCTAAATGCCTTTTACGTGGGAGGGAAGTTAGAAAGGTTTGGGGTTTCTCATGGGGTTTCATGTATCTAGCTGCCTCCTGCAATACAACTAACTGGTAATACAGGTGATTAGTTACATCATCTTCTATGTGTAAGAAGGACAGACAAGGAAATGCTTGCTGAACTAAAGTACAAAAGCAAATTGTTGTATTCCACTGGAATGCTGAAAAATGACCTATCCAGAGGGATTCTCTCAATTAGTAACACCTGAGTTTGGAACCGGGAAGCAATTTCAGGAACAGTACGGTACTCCTGAAAAGGATGCTCCATTAGCACCATGTTTATTGATGCAGGCCAGATTCCACTCCATGCTCATTATAGTCTGTTTGTGCTATTGCTTTTGGACTAATAATGGGAAATGATATTTGATCTAAAAGGAGATCTAAAATGATAACTGCCATGGACTATAAATGGGGATTGCTTTGCAATCCTTAAACCACTTACTCCAGTCCCATTGGCTTGAAGAATGGGAGAAGTCAGAGTAAATGCTCTGATTACATCCTTCAAGACTACAGACTTTGGATTCAGTGGATTTCTTCCATTGTCCAAAACTAACAGCACAAAATCCTTCTTCTTTTCTTGATCTTCTGGTACTTTTTGCCTAATGTGGTAATTGGGAGTGAGACAGCTATTTGATGCATAAATATACCAATTGGCTTCCTTGGACCACTACAGCTATTACACTGGCATTTCTTGCGGGGGGGGGGGGGGGGTCAACATGAGGTGAAAACAAATGAAACAGTATTCGACGAGTCACCAGCTCGTCAGTTCGGTGGCTGCCGGATGTTCACCCGTTTCTGCCTCTGGGCGGGTGGACGGTTGACTGCTACATGACGCATTGTCTGGAGAAGGTCGGTGATGGTCAATCAGGTCTTCAGCCTTGGAGTGCTTCTGGACCCCTTGCTGCACCTGGATTGTCAGGTGCAGCAAGGTGCTGCTTGTCAGGTGCTGCTCCTGGCAGCAGTGGCCAGGAGCACTTTTCACCAACTCCATCTGGTGAGGAGACTGCGGCCTTTTCTTTCTGAATTCTGATTCAGATCTGACTGCTCTCATCCATGTTTTCATCACCTTGAGGCTAGATAACTGAAAGGTGCTCTACGTGGGGCTGCCCTTAATGACTGTTCGGAGGCTGCAGCTGGTGCAGAATGTGATGGCTCGCCTCCTTTTGAGGTGGGGCACTGGGAGCACATCATGCTGTGCTCCATAGTCTGCACTGGCTCCTATAGCTTTCCAGGCACAATCTAAGGTTCTGGTTTTGACCTTTAAAGCCCAAGACTTTGAGAGCCAGCACCAGAGCAGCCAAGACCATCTGGGCCCCACATACCTGAGAGGCTGCCTGTTCTTCTATGCCTCATTGCGGCCCCTGCGATCAGCTGGGAGTGCCTCCCTGTGGGTACCATCCATTAGTCTTCATCCTATGATGAGAGCTTGCAGGGAGGCGTCTTCAGCTGCTGCCCCAACGTTATGGAACTCCCTTCTCCCAGAGGTTCATTTGAGCCTGAGCTGGAATGTCTTCCAGAGGCACCGATGTAAGACCTTTTTGTTTGTAAAGGCGTTTGGCAGGCAGGGATAGGGGATGGGGGTTTGGGTGGGCTCGGGGTAGAGTTGTGAGGGGGAGTTGGATGTGGGACATGGGGAGGTGGTATTGGGTAGGTTTTGTGGGGGTTTATGGGAGGGTTGGGAGGCTTTGGGGTTGTTTTTGTCTTTTGCTGTTTTTATGGACATTTTGATATGCTTTTGTTTGTCTTATTTGTAAGCCGCCCTGAGCTTTTTAGGGAAGGGCAGGGTAACAAATTCAAATAAATAAAACTAAAAATTGTTTTTAAAACAAAAGCTGCCCAAGTTAAGGCTTGCCAGCTGGGCTAATCTAGGCTAACGTGGGCCCTCCCCATCTCGTAGGCTCTGCCCAGTCCCGCTGCGAGGCGAGGTCCAAGGATTGGACCTGAAGAGCACGTTCACCCTGGCTGCCAAACAGCTGATCAGGAGGTCCTGGGGGATTACACTCACCCAGGCTGGGTGAGCACTCCTCCAGCCCCCTCCTCCCATCAGATGTTTGGTGGGCTGGGTGAGCATGCTCCTCCGCCCCCCCCCCAATCAGCTGTTTGGGAGCTCCTCCCAGGGGCGCAGGGGTCAGGGAGTGCTGTGCCATGTGGACAGCTCCTCGGCTGATCCATGGCATGGAGGGACTTGTGAAGGTAGCCATCCCACCCAGATTCCCTGGAGGGAGGGCAGCTTGTTTAAACTGCCCTCCCTGCCCACAGCGTGGTGGCTGCAGTGGCCTTCCCTAGGGTGGGGAGGGCATCTGGCTCACCTCGTCCTATTTGTTTTCACCCATGTTGTGAGGAACACTTGTATGCTTTGCTGAAAGTACCATCCCTTGCCTACCAGGATGGGTGAGCAACTAAAGTCACTCCAAAACCGTCATCAAACAAAAGCAGAGAGACAGCAAAAGAACAGAAAATATCTAACACACTGATTAAAAAACTACACACAAATATCTAACACTTCACTGGCATACAATGAAAATAGCTCATGAAAGCCTTGTGATCACATAGACATAATTGTTTATAGTATGACACTTCAAGCCCAGCAGACATCACCGAGGAAAAGTAATTTTATTTTCCTTCACTGTTATGCTGCAGTAAAGTAAACCATAAATCTATAAAGCAGACAAGCTTTACTAAAGGTGTAAAGGGAATAGGAAAATGCATGAACACACAAAATGTCAAGTCCTTTGAAGAGCTATATGCTAGTGGAAGGTGACATAGAAGAGAGTGGAGGAGGAATGAAAACAAGCATTCAGATAAAACCAGATTAGGGAGAGGCAGCATAGAGAGTATCCTAACTCCTATTTTCCTATCCTTATAACTACTGCTTAGCTCAAAATTAGTGTTCGCGGGACAATGAGCACTAAAGTGAAAACTAGTCTTTAGCTTATACAGTCTTTTTCTTGCTGGCAGACACCAGAGAGCTTTACATACTTAGCCCCTGAAATTCAAACACTGTTTAAAAATAAATAAATATAAATAAACTTTTACTACCCCGCCCCTCCTGCCACAGACAGCTCGGGGCGGCTTACAGTTCGTAAAACATTAAAACAACAATTTAAAAACAACTAAAAGGAGAAGAAAAGTAACCCCCTACCCAAAAAACCCTCCACCCCCTCACCCATATCCCCTGCCAAATTCCCGGCAGAACAACCAGGTCTTACAACTTCTCCAAAAAGAGGGGAGATCCGGGGCCAACTGGGCCTCCACCGGAAGGGAATTCCACAGCTGTGGTGCAGTCACCAAGAATGCCCTTCCCTGCGTGGCCCCCCAAAAGACTTGGGGGACCTCAAGCAGGGCACCCCCAGATGACCGCAGGGGTCGATCCAGCACCCAGGGAGTGAGGCGGTCCCACAGATAGGTAGGGCCTAGGCTGTTTAGGGCTTTATAGGCCAAGACCAACACCTTGAATTGGGCCTGGAAAACCACCGGCAGCCAGTGCAGAGAGCAAAGCACTGGTATAATATGCTCCCGACGGCCCAATCCTACCAGAAAACGGGCCACCACATTCTGCACCAGCTGCAGTCTCCGAGCCGTCACCATGGGTAGCCCCATGTAGAGCGCGTTACAATAGTCCAATCTAGAGGTGATGAGAGCATGGATGACGGTGGCCAGGACAGAGCCTGAAACAAACGGTCACACCAGATGTAATTGGCGGAAGGCACTCCTCACCACAGCCTCCACCTGGACCAGGTGGAGCTGTGCATCGAGGAGCACCCACAGACTCCATATCTGGGAAACCAATGGAGGGCAGACCCCGCCAATAACAGGGACTGCCATCTCCATTGCCTTACCCACCAGCATCACCTGCGTCTTGTCAGGATTCAGCCTCAGTCGGTTAGCCCTCATCCAGTCCCCCACAGCCGTCAAACACCAAGTAACCACCGAGACTGCAGGGCCTGTTTGGCCTCATATTGTTTAAAAGAGATCAATGCTCAGAAGGATATGTATGGCGTACATACATTTTATTCCATGGAGAGTAAGGTCTAGGCTTAGGAGGAAGTCATTCAAGTAATATTATAGAGATGAGCAGAAAAATTCCTTTGGCATGCATCACTGAGGCACTAGCTACTGAAGAAAAAGTGATCTACGAAAGTAAATGTACTTATACATTTGTTATAATCTAAAGTGGCAGTCATCTGGGTTCTAAGTAACCTCTGATCTGTATTAGAATGCATAGCTTTATTTTTGGCTTCAAAAGTTGTTTGCACTGGGTGCAATAGTGTCCATTCTCCTAAGGGAAGGCTAAAGTTGTCATCTCCTGTCATCTTGATAACAGATTCTCCTCTTTACTCCTGTCTTGAGTTGTTTAGTTTATATATTTAGTTATATGTTGTAAATCATCTCATGTTTTGTGATGATATGCTCTTAAATATGGCCACTGAATTCTGGTCTGCACAGATGCTTTTGCTTCATGATAAATGTTTGCCATTGATTTAGATACTGTTTCTCTCTAAACATCTCATTTTTCTTCCTTTGATTCATCACACTGCGAAAAACAGTTCATGAGGAGCCAGATTTTCAAAACATCTCAGCTCTCTTTAAGGTACCAAAAATAAAGAATTGGATTTCCCAGAGAACCCACAGTCTTTGGAAAACATATGGCCATGGAAAATCTGGTCCTTGTTTATATGCCAAAATAGGAATTGACTCCTTTGGAAATCTGGATACATGTGTGCATTTGAAATTTTAAAATGCAGCTCTACCTAATTGCTTTCTAGTATGTGAGATTGTAAGCCAGGAGTGGAGACCCTCCGATTGGTCACTGGGGCAGGGCACTATGGAGCCACAGGTTGGGCAGGAGGAGACCAAGGGGCCAGCGCATGATCAGACACAAGGGGGTTGGATCTGGACACAGAGCACTTGTTCTTTGCATTTCACCTCCCTGCTCAAGTAGGTCCCCACTGCTCCCATAAACGTGCTCCACCTCCCTACCCTCAAACCAGTAACTTCTGCCTGATCACCCCATGCCCCCAAGTACTCCAGTTGGCCATGTCTCCAGTCACCTCCACCCTATCCTCCTCCCCTGCCCATGGAAGAACACAGGGCCCCCACCCTTGCTATAGAGGTTCATGTTTTCCATCTATTCTCAGCAACCTTGAGGGCCAGAAATTAAGGTTCTCACAATCCTATGACTCAAGCAGATTATGCTTTAAGATACAGACCAAATACCACAAAGAGTTGGCCATGCTGTGAAGATATCAGTTAAAGCAGCCTACTTGCCTGTCCTGGTATTCAGGCTTCCCAAGAAGCTAAGTAGGCTCAAACTGAGCCCCAATGCAAGTCTGTGGTTTAGATGAGAATAGAAACGGCGCTACTTGAAATTCCTGCTGCTTGACTTAGACATTTTTTAAAAATTATTAATTATTTTATTGAATCAGCTGAACCATATCAAGTAACAAACAACAATAGTTCTACACGTTCACATACATATATATAAAATAAACATTACCATTTATCAGATAAATTGGTGGCTAAGTTACCCATAGATAACATCATACCAGTACCGGATGGAGCGGGGCATATAGCCTCTTGCACCAACCTGTCTTTTAGACCCATACAAGTATATGAACAATGTAAAGCTATCAATACTTCTGCGTGCCCCTTGTATCAGCTAGAAGTAGATACAGCCTGACGCCTTTAAACTTTGTAACACCAGACAGGAACCTGGCTACCTGTATATTTATTTATTTATCTATTTAGTAGATTTTTATACCGCCCCATCCTGCACAGCAGCTCGGGGCGGTTAACAACAATAAAAAACCATTTAAAACATTTAAAATACAATTATAAAACATATCAATAAGACAGGGTGGTATAAAAATAAATATACAGGTGGGGGATTAAAAATC
>QEPC01005340.1:7072227-7084000 GCA_003113815.1 Sphenodon punctatus
TTCTTCTTGTCCCCGCAGGTATCCTGCGGGGACGAAGCAGCAGCGGCGGTGGCCCCAGCGGCGGCAGGGATGGAAGCGGCGGCGGTGACAATGCTGGCAGCAGCGGCGAGGAAACCAGCCCCCCCCCGGCACCACCCGCAAGCAGGTAAGTCCAGGTGGGGGGAGATGGGAGAGAGGATCCCCGCAGCAGGCTCCCTGGGTATAGTCACACCCTCCTCGCTCCCAGCTAGAAGGTGAATCTCAGTGCTGGCAGAAGTCCACCCATGGCTTATTAATCTAGCCCTCAGACTATTAAATAGTACACATTCCAAAAGAATATGCTCCACTGTTTCTATACGGTCCTGTGCACAGCTACAAAACCATTTGGACAAAGGAATATTCCCCCTACGACCCATGGTCAGGGCCGAGGGGAAAATATTCAGCCTAGTCGATGTATAGTATCTTCCCATGGCCAGATCCAAATTAAATTCCAAATATGGCGCGACCAATAAGGGCCTATCTGGCAGTCCCCAAAACAATGCTAATATCTTCTTATTTCTGGGCTCAGCGATACCTTCCTGTAAGGTGATATCCATGACATGCTGCTTGACCAACCTCTTCACTCCCACATACCCCAGGGGTGCAAGAATATAAGGTGTGAGGCCTATAGCACCCAATTTGCTCAGCACCACTTCCATCCACTGGCTCCTGTGGCGGTCTGTGAAAACCTTTATCGCCAATTAGGCAGCCAGACCAAAATTAAGCCATAGCCAGTAGTTAAATATCCAGATCCATACCTGTGCCTCCACAGACACAAACCCACATTCTAAGCGCACTGCACTGCTGGGGGTGCTAATTGGTACTGCCAAGGTAGTTTTAAGAAAGGTGGCCAACAATGGCTCCAGATCCTTTGCTTTCCTGACCGCCTATAACTGTGGCCCATATAATAATTGGGGCAGGCATTTGGCCCTGTACACATGCAGGGCCGGGAAAATTAGTTGGACACCTCTAACTCTAAAATAATGGGCTATGGATCTCCCTACAAGGCCAGCTTGTCTAGCTGCCATCTCAGCATGAGCAACCCAGGTGCCATTGGCCTAAAAGACAATCCCCAAATATTTATATATTTTCACCTGCTGAAGCTGGTGATTGTCTAAGAACTAACCATAATTCCTACGCCTCGGCGAGAAGACTTGGTTTTCTCGTAGTTGATTTCCAGAAAGTTTTGTCTACAATATGAGGCAAACGCTGTCAGCTGCCTGCAAAGCCCCACCCTAGTACTTGACATTAAGACAGCATCATCGGCATATAAACGTGTTGCCACCTCAGTATCTCCCAATTTAGGCAGATGGAATTGCGGTGAAGAGAAGACCTCCATTACATCATTCAGATACAAATTAAAGAGCGTCGGGGCCAACACGCACCCCTGTTTTATGCCCCGTTCAGTTCTAATCAGGCTTCATAATGAGCCCTCCTGATCCAACTTAATCCTCAATGTCGTATCGGTATACAGACCCCTAATCATGAAGAGCAATCTTCTATTTATTGTTCTTACTGCAAGCTTCTGCCACAGATGTATCCTAGAAACCAGGTCAAAAGCTGACCGGAGGTCTATAAAGGCTGAAAACAGACCCGGTCTGTTATATTTCTTAGACAAATGGTCTAACACCAGACAGGGGTCAATGGTAGATTGGCCCCCTCTAAATTCATTCTGCTCTTCCCTTAAGATGATATTAGCCTTTAACCAATCCTCCAGCTTTATGGCTAAATAGGTAGCATACAGTTTTACCACTACACTGAGGAGATGAATTGGTCTATAATTCCTGGCCTCTGCTGGGGAGCTCTTTTTGTAAATTGGCACAGCCGTTGCCTGTTTCCAGCTCCCAGGCATCCTCCCCTCCTGGTTAATACCTGAAAATAGGTTGGCCAGCATTGGAGCTCACCACACCCTATTGGCTTTCAGAAGTTCGGCCGGGATAAAATCCGACCCCGGGGCTTTACCACTTTTACGTCTATCAAACAAATCCTCGATTTCGGCTACCTGCACAGGGCCCCAAGGTGGAAACAAAGCTAAAGAAACCGGTATATCCTACCAGCCTGGGTCCTGCGCATAAATGCTTGAAAAATATTTCTCCCACTCTCCCCTAATAACTTTACTCGCCTTGTTTTTCCCTCTCGATGTTCCTATCCCCCTAATTAAATTCCACAATCGCTCCCCTTTCTTTACTTTTGCTGCCAATGCCACCTCCTCCCATTGTTTAACCTGATAAGCCTTCTTCTTGCACTTAAGTAAAACTTTATACCGAGCACTGGTCCAAGTAAAACTTTATACCGAGCACTGGTCCAAACTAACATTTTAGTGTTGTTAACTGTATGATTATTCCTAAACTTACGATATAGCCTTCTCACTTCCTTCCTCAAACTGAAGCACTCTGTATCAAACCACCTATTAAAGACATTTAGGAAGAATGGTTAAACCTGATGTGCCATCTAATAAAAACTCAAATTAGTGGCCTATGTGGCAATCTCTTATGGGCAGTCTCAGTATAGCTAAACTCTAATTATTAGCTTCCCAGTGGTTATCCTTTATTTTATGAATGAATATATATAATTCAAGTTGCATACATGGCAAGAAGAAGAATTTTTCTTACCCAGGTACTGTCCATCTTTTCCAGCTATTTTGGTCTTTCAGGAGCTCACAAATGTAATTGAATATAATCTCTTATAAAACATGCTGTTAAAAATAAAATGTTCGTAATAGCATGTTTCTATCTAGCAGAGAATCTTTACCAAGAATGATTATTATATCATATTAAAAATTTGGGGTGTTAGAAAGGGTGGAAGTAAAATAATAATTAGGATTACAGGATATTAAACTATAATCTTCTCTTAGAAATAAAGGATGGGCAGCTGTAGAAGCACTCAAGTCACTAACATCAGGAACACTGATGCTGCCAGCAAAATATTTTATTACTCAGGGACCTAATTGGTCATTTTGTTATGGTATGTCACAGGGGTGGACAAAATTCCCAACCCCAGGAGCTACATACCAAAATCTACGTAGGGCTGAGAGCCACAAGGTGCACGCATAGGAGCCTCACATGCTTTGTGACTGGCTGGTGATGTCTGTGTACTGCAGTCCTGGCTGCTGAGATTCTGAGGAGAAGCTAAAATTCAGCTGCTGAGACTTGGGTGCAACGAAGTAAGACACGGGACCATTAAAACAGGACGGGGGCTAGTATCAGCCCTGACTGAGAGTCACACTTGAACTGCCCAAGAGCTGCATGTGACCACAGTTTGCCCATCCTTGGTATGTATCATCCTCCTCTGTACATATATTTACACCTAGACATTTGTAAAATACCCATGGCACAGAGTATCTAAAATAATAATTAGAATGATAGGATATGAAACCATAATCTTCCCTTAGAAATAAAAGATGGACAGGTCCAGAAACACTTAAGTCACTAACATCAGGCTCCTTTTGGAGCCTCAGCAATTCTGGAATGTAAACATGTTTCGAAAAGAATTTACACTTTAAGAGTAGCATCTTTACTCTCTCTTGTTAAGTCCTGATGGGAGTACTTATTACCCACTGGCTGTTAAACAACTGTGTGTTCCAGATGCATGATGCAGGATCTGTCAAACCTACACCATCCCAGACGGATGCTCATCCAGCCTCTTCTTAAAAACCTCCAGTGATGGAGAATTCACAGCGTATATGGCACATTGCGTAAAAACAAAAATGACGGTGACCCGTGCTGGCCAGCTGTGTCCTGTGGGTCACTGTCATGTTTGCGCTCAGGCCCCCAGACATTTGCCCCAGACTGACCCTGGGTGTGTTGGTGGCTAGCCCAGGCCGTAACTTGGCAAAGTCACAGCCTAGGCTACTGCCCAGTCCAGGGCAAAGCAGGCCATGGCAGGTTACAATGTATGTTCTGACCTGCCATGGCTCACCCAGGATTGGTGCAGCCATGGCTGGCTGCTATGGCAGTCTGTGATTGGCTGCCATGGCTGCCTGTCATTTATTTATTTATTTATTAAATTTATACCCCATCCCTCCTGAACACAGCTCGGGGCGGCTTCCAATCAAAAAATACAATTCACAACAATCTAAAACACATTAAAAAAATAAATACCATATCAACATTTAAAATATAACATATAAAACAGGGCCTGGGATATAAACTACTTGGGACAGGGGAATAAAAGTCAGCTACCCACCCCCCTCCCCAAAGGCCCAGGTGAACAACCAGGTCTTGCATTTTCGCCGAAATACTAACAGGCTTGGGGCCAGGCGGGCCTCCTCCGGTAGGGAGTTCCAGAGACGCGGCCCGGCCACCGAGAATGCCCTCTCCATTGTGGCCCCCTGCTTAACACGGGGGTCCTCCAAGAAGGCACCCCCGGCAGACCGAAGGAGCTGCTCCGGGGTGCGGAGGGCGAGGCGGTCCCTGAGGTATGAGGGGCCGAGACCGTGCAGGGATTTGTAAACCAATACCAACACCTTGAATCTGACTCGGTATGCTATCGGCAACCAGTGCAGAGCCTGGAGGAGCACTGGTGTTATGTGCTCCCGGCGACCCGTCCCCGAAAGGAGACGGGCCGCCGCATTCTGCACTAGCTGCAGCCTCCGAACCAAACACAAGGCAGGGGGAGGGGTGCTGGGCGCAGCACAGAGGTAGGGCCAGCTCCTGGCCAGGGTCACATGTGATTGGTTCCCTGACCTGACCCTGGCAGTGTCAGCGGTGCAATGGCGACCAACTGTGTAATAAAATATTTATTTCATTATACTTCTATCACTTCTGTTTTTACCGTTTGTGTTCATAAGCAACTACCAGACTGCCAATTAGTCAAGGGGTGGAGCCACTGAAGAGCCCCCCATTTCATTTTCACCCTGGCTCTCTCACACATTCTAAGGCCAGATCTGTATGCAAGTAGAAAAAAGGTAAAGTGTGCCTGTGGATGGCACTTGAGAATACTTAGCACACAGTCTGTGTCCTTTGCTCTTATTGGATCAAAACTTATTTATTTTATTTATTTATTTCATAGATTTTTATCCCGCCCCTTCCTGCAATGCAGCTCGGGGCGGCTAACAGCATTAATAAAAACAATTTAAAACAATTAAAATATAAATATAAAACACAGCAATAAAACAGGGCTAAAAGACAGTAATAAATAAATACATAGGCGGGGGATTAAAATTCACCCCCCCCTCCCTCCCAAAGGCCTGGGCAAACAGCCAGGTCTTACAGTTCCGCCGAAATGTCAAAAGGCTTGGGGCCAGGCGAGCTTCCTCCGGAAGGGAGTTCCACAGCCGCGGCCCTACCACCGAGAATGCCCGCTCCATCGTGGCCCCCCGCTTAACACGGGGGACCTCCAGGAGGGCACCCCCGGCAGACCGCAGGAGTCGTTCCGGGGCGCGAAGGGCGAGGCGGTCCCTAAGGTAAGAGGGGCCAAGGCCGTATAGGGCTTTATAGATCATTACTAGGACCTTGAACTTGGCCCGGCACACTATCGGCAGCCAGTGCAGCGCTCGGAGCACCGGTGTAATGTGCTCCCGGCGACCCGTCCCCGTAAGAAGACGGGCCGCCGCATTCTGCACCAGCTGCAGCCTCCGGGCCAAGAACAAGGGAAGCCCCACGTAGAGCGCGTTACAGTAGTCGAGCCGCGAGGTGACGAAGGCATGGATGAGGGAGGCCAGGTCCGGGCCAGAGACATACGGACGCAGCCTACGTACCAGATAAAGCTGGCGGAAGGCAGCCTTAGCGACTGCCTCCACCTGCCGCTCCAGCCGCAGGTCTGCGTCCAATATGACCCCCAGACTCCGGACCTGCTGAGCTACAGGGGGGCAAACCCCCCCAATCAGGGGGGCCACCACCCCCTTCGCCCTCCCCACCACCATCACCTCCGTCTTATCTGGGTTGAGCTTCAGTCTGCTCCGCCGCATCCAATCCGCCACGGCCTCCAAACATTGGGATAGCACCGAGACAGCAGGGTCTGGGTCGGTAGAAAACGAGAGGTACAGCTGAGTATCATCAGCATACTGGTGACATCGCACCCCGAACCCTCTCACGACCTCCCCCAAGGGCTGCATATAGATGTTAAATAATAATGGAGACAAGATCGATCCCTGCGGAACGCCACACGGTAAGGCGCGGGGGCTCGATGTTTCCTCCCCCAACACCACCCGCTGGCTCCTCCCCGAGAGGAATGAACGGAACCATTCAAGAACAGTCCCGTCCAGACCCCCCCGGTCACGCAGTCGTCTCAACAGCAGCCCATGGTCCACGGTGTCAAAAGCGGCCGAGAGATCGAGCAGGATGAGAAATGTCGAACATCCCGCATCCATCTCCCGGCGGAGGTCGTCCACCAAGGCCACCAACGCCGTCTCGGTGCCATAGCCGGGGCGGAACCCAGATTGAAAAGGGTCAAGGAGCCCGATATTATCTAGATGACCCTGGAGCTGGAGCGCCACTGCCCGCTCAATAACCTTCCCTAAAAAGGGAAGGTTAGAGACAGGTCGGTAGCTGGCGAGCGCGTCTACGTCCAACGATGGTTTTTTCAGCAGGGGGCGCACCACAGCCTCTTTTAAGCAAGGCGACAACCTCCCCTGCCGAAGGGACGCATTCACCACCCTCGCCAGCACCGTCCCCAACGTCTCCCCGGAAGCTTTTATTAACCAGGACGGGCATGGATCTAGTTGACAACACGTGGCCCTCACAGACCCCAGGACATCCACCACATCGGCTGGCGTCACTTCCTGAAACTCACCCCATAAAGATGGACCAGACGGACCCTCCGCCCCCCCGCGCTCTTCCCCTACTGCTATCAACCCAGCGTCGAAATCGGCCTGAATCCGAGCGATCTTGTCTGCGAAGTAGATGACAAACTCCTCACAGCGGGCCCGGGACAAGTCCCCATCCAGGCGGAGGGAGGCCGGACTCACCAGCCCCCGCACCACCCGAAACAGCTCCGCTGGACGCGACTTCGCAGACGCTATGAGGACGGCGAGGAATTCCTTCCTCGCCGTCCTCACAGCCTCCACATAGGACCGCAAATGGGCCCTATGGAGAAGACGATCGGAGACAGACCGAGTCCGACGCCAGCGTCGCTCTAGCCTCCTGCCCACACGCTTCATACACCGCAGCCCCTCAGTAAACCAAGGGGTCCTGCGGTGACGAGACCGAGGCAGAAGGCGCCTCGGAGCCACCCTGTCAATGGCCTCCTCCAGCAAGATGTTCCAATGCTGGACCAGCTCATCCACAGAATGACCGTCCACATCCAGGGTAAGCTCCCTCAGGACCTCCTGGAACCGCTGGGGTTCCATCAGCCTCCGAGGGCGGACCATCCTAACTGGTCCCTTCCCCTTCTGGAGGGGGCGCGCTAAAAGACCGGCCTGAAGGAGGTAATGGTCCGTCCACGACAAGGGCACCGCTGTCACCTCCCCCACAACCGGACCCCCCGCCTCAAGGCCAGAGCCGAAGATCAGGTCGAGGGTATGTCCCCCCACGTGGGTCGGGCAGATCACCTCCTGGGACAAGTTCATAGTTGCCATGGCGGCCATGAACTCCCGCTCCGCCCCAACAAGGCCGGCATCGGCGTGGACGTTGAAGTCCCCCAGAACCAAAGTCCTGGGGGAGCCCAACACCACCTCCGAGGCCAGCTCCGCTAGAGCGGTAAGGGATGCCGCCGGGCATGAAGGGGCCCGGTACACCAGCAGCACCCCTAGCTTGCCCCCAGCCAAATCGATCACCACGTGCAGAGCCTCTACACCCACAATCTCCGGCACTGGATACCTCCTAACAGGCCAGTCTTCCCTAAAAACAATAGCTACGCCTCCTCCCCGGCCGCTCATGCGGGGCTGATGCTGCACGGCATACCCAGCTGGAACCAGATCCGCCAAAGTTGGACCGGCCAGATCATCCAGCCAGGTCTCCGTGATGCATGCGAGGTCCACGGCCCCATCCACGATCAAATCGTGGATAATCGGGGCCTTGTTGACCACGGACCTCGCATTCATCAGCACCAGCCCCCCACGCGCGGACCCTGGACCCGGCACCTCCCTCCCCCTTAGTGGGGGGGTGATGACCTCCACCTCCCTCAGGCACCGTGGACCCCTAGGGGCCCGTGCCTTCCCACCCCATGGACCATACCGTCCGCGCCCCATCACGACCCCAATGGCCATGCCCTCCCCTCCGTCCACCCAATCCCGGCCCTTCAGACCCGGCTGCTTGCCCCCCGGCCCTCCCTCCCCCCCTCCCCCCCATAACCCTCCCCCCCCAACCATACCCTCCCCATTCTCCCTCGGTCTCCCCCTCTCACGGGGAGACCGAGCCACCCCCTCCCCCCCAACCCTCCCGGTCCTCCCCCTGCTCTCACCAGGGGGAGTCCCTGGGTTCACCCCCCTCATTACCCCACCCGTGCCAATACCCCCACCCTACCACCCTAGCCCTGAAAAAAATACAAAGCCTACCCAATAAACAATACCCCCCTGCCACCCCCTGCCGTCCCCCAAAGTACCCCGAAAGTGCCACGCCCTTTGGCCGCGGCCCTTCGGCCGTGAGCCTGCGGCTCAGCCGCTGTCCTCGGGCTTTTAGCCCCCGCTACTTCTGGGTGGGGGGGGAGGGGACAGGACAGCCCACGTGGCTGCCCTCTGCGTTCCCCCCCCTAACCCCCAACTCACAGGTCTTTCTTGTTCCCCGCAGGTATCCCGCGGGGATGAAGCGGCGGCGGCCCCAGCGGTGCTTTTGGCAAATTTCTTACTATGTAAATGTTTACATGAAACTCTTAACGCTCACACTATATGTACACCAGACACTGCTATCTCAACGCGGGGGGGAGTTTAAAAATCTTTAAATAACTTAGAAAAGGGTTTCTCGGTCCCTTTTAAAATTCTCTATTGCTCATATGTTTCAGTACTAACACTTAGAGATTCTTCTCTCTTCAGGTCAAATTTAACCATTGTCTACATCCACCTACAGACATTTTCCCACATTTGCAGGCAAAACTAAAATGACACTGCACACTACAGAGCACCTTTTAGAGCCTTCTTGTGCTCTTTTTCAAGTACTGAAGCTGCTAAAACT
This sequence comes from Sphenodon punctatus, assembly GCA_003113815.1. Taxonomy (NCBI): domain Eukaryota; kingdom Metazoa; phylum Chordata; class Lepidosauria; order Sphenodontia; family Sphenodontidae; genus Sphenodon; species Sphenodon punctatus. The sequence continues at coordinate 7,081,293 of QEPC01005340.1, forward strand.
CAAAAAAAGAAATGAACCTGGGTTCATCATGCATACTGGAAATAATAAGTGAAAAAAAGTATGTGTCAAAAATGCTATTATTAAAATTTGCTAAGAATTACCACTTTTGTAAAACTCCTGCCCAGCTGGGTAATTGTAAAGGACACACAAAGTCATTTAAGTCGGATACTGGGAAGGTGGGCAGGAATACATGGCCCAAGCAAGCCCAGATTAAATGTAGTCCACAAAGGTAGCAAGAGGCCCAATCGTCTGCCTGTGTGGCTAAATGGTGAGGTGAAAGAGGCTATTGGAGCCAAAAAGGTATCCTTTAAAAAGTGGACAACTAGTCACAAACAATGAGCTAAATAGGAAGGAGCATAAGCATTGCCAAAGTAGATGTAGAAAGTTACTTAGGGAATTTGAGGAGTGACTTGCTAAAGATGCCAAAACTAATAATAAAACTTCAAGTACAACAGAGGCAAAAAGCCTTCTAGAGAGTCAGCTGGGCTGTTTGATTACCAGGGCGTAAAAGGGACACTCGGGGATAAGGATATTGCAGAGAAGCTGAATGAATTCTTTGCTTCTGTCTTCACTGCAGAGGATGTTGGAGAGAGACCCACACCAGAGCTTGTCTTTGTAGGTAATAAATCGGAAGAACTGTCACAAATTACATGACTCTGGAAGAGGTTCTAGAGCTAACTGATAAATTAAATACTAGTAACAAATCTCCAGGACCTGACGGTATTCATCCCAGAAATCTGAAGGAACTCAAATATGAAATTGAGGACCTACTAATGGTAGGTAATTTGTATTCTATTGCTGAAATCTGCCATGGTACCTGAGGATTGGAGGGTAGCGAATGCAGCACTGATATTTAAAAAGGGCTCCACAGGTGATCCTGGTAACTTCAGATTGGTGAGCATCCCATCAGTGCCAGGCAAACTGGTGGAGATGATTGTCAAGAACAGAATTACTGGTCATGTTGATAAACATGGCATAATGGGGGAAAGTCAATATGGATTTAGCAAAGGGAAATCGTGCCTCCCTACTCTACTGGAGCTTTTTGAGGGAGTAAACAAGTATGTGGATAAGGGTGAGCCAACTGATATAGTGTATCTGGATTTTCAGAAGGCATTTGATAAGGTCCCTCCATGAGAGACTCTTGATCTAGACAAGGAAGCCTGCTCAGAAGCTCTGCTGCACATGGGAGTACCTTTGCAACTGGTTAGCAGGAGAGCCAAGCCAGAGGTTTTCACACAAAGGGTGAAACCTAAACAATTGAGCCTGTCTACAGGAAGAGGCATAGATCCGAAACAAGAAACTTGGTGAGTGCTGCTTCCGTTGGAAGTGAGGCATTTGCTGAGATTCGCATGACATGGAAAATTTACTGACCTTCCTGCTGTTTTTTTTTTTAATACTTTTCGCATGTTGAATGGTGCTGCCACGGGCTGGTCCCAAACCTCGTGTGTGCCCCATGCAAACCCCCGTGGACTGTGGAGATAAAAACCTGATGACTAAGTACAGAGGAAGTGCTGGAAATTGCCAACAGTGCTGTTAAACTGCTGTAAAACTGTTGTAAAATTCCCAGAAAGTGATGAAAAAGTCCTGGAAAGTGATGAAAAATACGGGAGGAAATGGCGGAAGTGCAGAATCAATGGAAACTACCTATTGGACACTCACAAGCACTCCTTGAATTTCATTATTTCCCTTCGAAACAGGAACATTTTCTCTCGTCTCAGTCCTAGAAGAGGGTTTACTTCAGACAGCACTGAGGAGGGAACTGAGGCTAGAGGCCTGCTCTATCATGTGCTCTACCTGCCAGAGGGGAGACAGTTAATTCATGAACAGTATTCATATATGAGGGAGATGAAGGACTTGGCACACTGTAAATAAATATACTTTTTGGAGAAAGTGCTTTTGACTGATTCAGGGTAGCGATCCTGCAAGCACTTAGCCAAACAGGGTGCTGCCTTGTTACATGCCCACTAGGTTTTTAGAATGAGGATTTCTAGCTAAGGAAAGAACAGCATATTGGTTGCTTATCATGAGTGGAGGTGATACACTAGCTTTAGGGATGTACACTGATCATTCTTGTCATTCCAATTTTTGTCTTTTTGTCTTCCATAGAAATATCAGATTTCTCTCATTCACAACCCAGGCCAGCGGCGGCCCTAGCCTGAGAGTGCCTGGGCCGCTCTTCCCTGTCGCCCCGGTGCCACTGACAGTAACACTCACTGACTGAGCGCTCTGTCTCTGCCGGGCAGCTGAAATTGACATCGGAGCGCCGCGCTGCTCTGACTGCTGCAGCTTGGCTTGCAGTCAGAGCAGCGCAGCACTCCGATGTCAATTTCAGCCACCGGCAGAGACAGAGCGCTCAGTCAGTGAGTGCTAGCCTCTGTCTGGACTCCTTCTGGGACTCCAGAGTCTGGAGTCCCAGAAGGGACAAACTTGGACTGAACGCGCGCCGGGCAGCTGAGCGTTCAGTCCAAGTGCACCGCTAGGAAATTAAATTTCCCTGAACGGCAGCTTTGCATTGAGCCCTATGGGCTCAATGCAAAGGCTTACCTGGACATTCAGTGGAGGCGCTCGACGGCGAGATGTGCTGCAGCGCGCATGCTTGAACTGACTCAGTCAGTTGAGCATGTGCGCCGCAGCACATCTCGCCGCCGAGTACCTCCATTGAACGCAGTGAACTGCCTGGTGGTGCCAGTCCCTGCGTGATGACGGTG
>QEPC01005340.1:7084470-7133911 GCA_003113815.1 Sphenodon punctatus
GTGTGGCTGCTGGGGATGATGCTGGTTGGACTCGGGGCCTGCTTTGGTGGGAATGCAGCCCCGAAAGGGGCCAAACTGTTTTTTAAAAAGGGGTCTGTGTTCTTGAACAGGCAGTTTGTTGGTGAAGCTACTAGGGATGCTGGTCTGGATGTGTCTGATTTGGTGGCAATGTATCCCTGAAACTGGCCAATTTTTTTAAAAAGGCCTGTGTGCTTGCACAGGTGTTTGGCTGCTGGGGATGCCTTTGGGGGCTTGTGGGAATGTTTTGTTTTGTTTATGTGTGGTTTTCTGGTCTTTATATGGGTTTTGTTCACTTGATGATGTGGATTGTTAAATACTAATCCCCCCCCCCAACACACACGCAGCAGAGGGTGAGGGGGATTAGTATTTAATGCCCTGTGATTCAATTCAGGCTTTGAAATCGTGAGATGTAACGGTTAGTCTGGTGATCTTATGGGTGTTCAAAATCCTAGAAATGTGATGTTTGTGATAAAATTGAGGCTTTGAAATCATGAGATGTAACTGTTAGTCTGGTGATCTTATGGGTGTTCAAAATCCTAGAAATGTGATGTTTGTGATAAAACTGAGGTTTTGAAATCGTGAGATGTAACTCTTAGTCTGGTGATCTGCCTGCTTTTAAACCTGGCAGAGTAGGTGAATATAACCTGCCTAACTGAAATTGCTGGATTAAGTAATGTAATGTCCATCCAATGTTTATTAACCCTGGGAACTCCTTGCTTCTGGCTGGGTTATGCCCTGGCTCCGCCTACCGTATCCCTGGCTCCGCCCCTAGGCTATGCTCTGTCCCTAGGGCCGCCGGCCTTACTACCCCAGTGCCCCTCCAACATCAAAACCCACCAGCCGCCCCTGACCCAGGCCCTATTGCTGCCTAGGAGTGTGAGATCTCGTGACATTTTTCACAAAATGAATTGTGTGTTTTTTGTTAAAGTATCAGAAGTATTGGGGCATCCTGGGACGTCCCAGGATACCGACTGACTTATGTCGCCTCTGGTCTGGTGGCCTCTTGCTGCTCCCTGCCTCCCCTGCCATGCTGCACGCTGAAGAGCTTAGTCATGCACTGCGTGCTGCCCTGATATCAGTCCCCCAGGAAATGGGCTAATTTGAGTGTTTCACACACCTGGAAAGAGGCTTCCCTGCTCCCCTCCCCACGTGGATGACTGTCTGGTCCCAGCTAACCTCTGCAGCCTAATGTTAGTCTAACTGCACCACTGGCCTGAGATTGGGACTCCAAATTGTGCGGAAGACTCTCCAAATTTTGCCCCCCCCCCAAAAGGATATTTTTAGGGACTTTGGAAGACCCAAAATGCACACCCCTATCCTATTTTAATAGCCTACATTTTCAAAAGTGACTAGAAATTTGAGTGTCAGATTTTTAGATACCTGAGTTGAGACACACTAAAGAATCTGATTTTTAGAGAGTGAATGTTCAGCACTTTCTGAAAAACAGCCTCCCCTTTTAACGTATTTTGAGTTAGGTGCCTAAAATCATCAGTCATTTCTGAAAACTTTGACTGGTGTATTTATTTTCTCCAGAAGCCTAATTAACCAATCAAGTGCATGTGCACGATGCCTCTTGAAATGTCCAACCCAGAATATCTCACATTCGCTGCCTTTTTCTATTTTTACTCTGCTTACTTTTTTTTGCAGAATTGGGGGGGGGGGGAGGAGGGAGAGAGAAGCAAGACTAATACTATACCCTATATTCTCCCTCCCTGCCTCTTTTTCTTGGCTCCTTTTCCCTCAGCTTCTCCCCTCAGTGGGACAAATCAAACCAACATTCAGAAATGGGTCAGACTTTCAAACCTGCAATGCAATATCTGCATTCTTTGCATCCAAACAAAACTAAGCAATTTCACACTAAATCCTGAATCACCATGGAATGTGCTAGGTAGGTCTGAGGGAAAGGAATAATCCTTTCCCCATGCTGCTGGGTGGAGAGTGGATGTGAATGTCTCACCCCTGCTGTGTGGTGAGAGGATATGAGTATAGGGAAAAAGTTTGGGGGTGGAATGGAGAGGGGATACTTCCGTGTAAGAAACAGAGGAGTGTGCATGGAGGGGGATGGTTGGGTGTGGGGAAGAGACTCCCCCGTATGGGAGCTCTGGAGTAGGGAGGAAGAGTTGGACTTTTTCCCCTTTGGTGGAAGAGGTAGGACTAGAGGAACATCTAGGTTCTAGGTTATGGTTTAAAGGAGTTGGAAGTAACAGCTGCAAATTCATCTTTTAATGGACTTTTGAAGAGTTAGGCTGGGAAAAGTAGGATGGGAGGGAATTTGGTATCGCTAAGACCCCCTGGTGAGAGCAGAGCGTACACGTTGGGGAATGAGGGCTTCCCTGGGTGGGAGATGGGGAATAAATTGGTGGTGGGGAACTACTTGTATGAGAGGCATGAGAGGTGATGAGGATTGATGTGGTATAGGGGGTTTGGAGAGGGCCTTATTGCTCTGTCTTGTCTTTTTTTAATTGTATTGTAAGCTGCCTTGAGTCCTCAGAAAAAGGTGGGGTATGAATCTAAATAAATAAATATTACCTTCTACAAAGTGGCTACGCAGTTGAATGACAGTCTTCTCTGCACAGAGCCCCATATTTTTAGCCAGGCTAAGAATAACAAAAATTAAAATACTTGTTCAGCAGACTTTTTTTTTTTTTTAAACCCAGTGACCTTTCTAATTTTGAGAATATGTGAAACCTTCATCAGCTCCTTTATGTGAACTAAACTTGTTTCTGGTTGTTATATCAGAGGCTTTTAAGTTGTCGACGCACCCCCAGAAATAAGACGGGACACCATTATATGGATTTAACATGACCGCACCCTTTATTGATCCAAATACACCAAATTGAACAGGTGAGGGGATGACATCATCTATTGCGATTCAGGGTCCAGTATCAAACAGTAACTTATTGCAAAACTTTAAACACCAGGGAGGTCTCGATGTACCCTCGATAACCTACCTGCAACAATAACGTCTCCCCATCGTCCAGCAATTATCGCGCGGCCAACGGAGATTTAGTCCTTTCGGACTATGAGTAAGGTTTAGGGTGCCTGTCGGTGTGAGCCATACAATGCCCTAACACAATTTTAGGTCCCCCTTCCCAGGGAAAGCGGTGCTATGCATGCCATACCCTGCAATTACGTTTAACGTGCCTTCCCCATCTCTTAAGGAGATGCCTCCTATGGTCACTTACCCTAACAGAACGATACTGGACCCCCGCCCAAGGGTGTGACATTTTTATAACACAAACACAAAACATTCGAGCACTGCACCACACCAAACTACTGGCCAGTCAAATTAAACCCCATACTGTAAGGAAGGCGAAAACAAACAAGAAGGCCATCTGACCAAGTTTCTCGTCAAAAATTCCTTCCTGGCCCATACTAATGCAACCAGTTGAAACCACAGTATGAAGGGAGGGGGTGGGTGGATGCTGCTCCGTTCCCTGTTCATCTTGGACTGAGCAGGGAACGCATTCAGCGTGCTGCTGTCCACCTCACGTGGATCCAGCAGCCAATCTGGGCCAAGTAAATTCGCGCGCTCGGCTGGGCAACCCTCGCCGACTGCTCTAGTGGTGCCATGACTCCTGCGCTGCGAAGCAGCGCTTGTTTGCTATCCCCCCGTGTTCTGCCTATTTCCTGAGAGGGGTGGAGGGTGGTGATAACTGCCCCGCCGCCGCTTATCCGGCGGAGGGCAAAACTTGGTGCTTTTCTTTATCTTGTAAAAAATCTTCTTCTTTTTGGAGTCTGTCAAAGGCTCTTTTTGGGGGGGGTTGGGGGGGAAGCTGAAATGAAAGTGTTGCCCATTCTCCAGTCACTTTTCCCCACCCCTGGCTCTGAATATTAAAACAAATCTTTTTCCTTCTTTTAACACTACTCTTGCTTATTAATATGGTTAAAAATCAGTTGCTCTCTTTAAGCTTGCTGAATTTGCAGCGTCTTTGAGACGTGTGTGTGTGTGTGTGTGAGGCCTTCTTTGTGATTCATTAAGTGTATAAGTTGGGTCCAAAGACATCGGGTAAAAGCAGACAGCGACGTGGGCCCACCTGGACTGGGGAACTACCCGCATGTCTGTTCCCTGGCCGCCAGTTGATGACCCAGAACTGCCTCGGGCCGGGTAGTTGGCTGGCCTGGAATGCGTCCCCCGGAAGATCCCAGGCACACATTCCAGGACAAGGACCGACCAGGCAGACCAATGTGTCTGTTTGGCCCTGCCATTCCCGTCGCGGAGCAGGGTCCGCCATAGCCAGCTGCCATTGGTAGCCATGGCCAGCTGTCATGGCAAGGCGCTGTGAATAGGGGGGTGGGGAGAGGGCTGGCCAGCTGCACATTTGTTGCATTCCCCTGCTCTACCAGGGTGATGGCAACAGTAGGATGGCTCTTTGGCTGTTTAGGTTGCAGGCACATCAGTTGTGTGCCGCTTGCTGACCTGGAGTGTGAAGCCGTTTCCTGCCCCAGGCCGGGGAGGTGCCTTTCTGCCATCACGTCTCTTTTTACCTAGTGTCAATCAGGAAAGCAAAATGAGATTTTGATGCACAGTTTGGTCTTTTATTTTCATCAGCACCACAGGTTTGTGGATCTTGGGTCACCACAAAGGTTACACTGTTAAGGTGGGTGCGCACAAGCTCCCTTGCTCATTGTTGGTTATTCTGCAATAAGTAACAGAGATGTACCACCTTAATTATAGGTAGTACAAATTTAGTTCTATTTTAACCACCTTGATCATCCGAAGAATAGGGTGGTTAAAATGTTAATGGGTTGTAAATCTCGAAGAGGTGACCATGAGGATACACCTCTAATCTTGTAGTGCTGCCTCAAGATTGCTACATAAGAGCCATGGACATTCAATATCACAGGATTTGAAATCTTTATGCAGAGCTCGAGAAGATGCTACTCTTAACCTTTGTTCTATTTATATTCTTAGACAGCAAAAGCCAAGTACAAATGTGTATTTCTGGTGAAGCCAACTCCTTACCAACTCTCAGAGATATATTAAAACATCCCTCAGAGATATATTAAAACACCCCCACCCTTCGTATCTTCAAATCCCTCCTCAAGACCCACCTCTTCCGCTCTGCCCTCCCCGACTCCTTGCTCCCCTCACCTAACTCCTGCTGACACCCTCCATCCAGTACAATCTGTTACCGAAGGTCTGTGTACTCCTATCCTCACCACATGGACCAACCAGCCATCTTTCTCAATGTAACCAAGCCAAGCGCGTGCACTTGGGACCTCGCATCCTCGTGAATGTTACACTCCTTGTCTCTCCCTCTGTTCCCCTTCCTTTGTCTCTCTCCCCCCGCCGCCCCCCCCCCGTCTCTCAGATTGTAAGCCCTAGGGCAGGTACCGTGTCTATTCAATTACTTTGTAAAGCACCAGGTACATTGCTGGTGCTATATAAATGTTTGATAATAATAATAATTAATAATAAAAACATCTAAAGAGCAACATGCTTTTTAACACAATGAGCTAATGTACAGAATCTCTTTCTATGCACAGACTATACAGAACTACAAAAAATATGAATGCATAGCTCAACTGGTCTACATGTGCTGTCTAAATAATTGCAGTGTGCCTAGCATTGCCAAGATGTTCAGCATTTGCAGGAGCAATTTCTAAATCAAGAACAAGTAAATGTATATTAAATACCCCTTGGAAATAATGAAATGCATGACATAAACACGTTTTATATCCCTTCCCCTTTCTGTGTTCATATAGTCCCTAGTTCATAATAAATGATCTGTAGAGATCTTTGTAATGGAAGGCGTGGAGGCTACAGGGTGAGTCCCTCTTAAAAAGAGCTCAGGGCCAAGTTTTAAAATGTTCAAAACCTATAGTTTTGGGGCAACCTTTCTTAGCTACTCAGCAAAGTCTGCCCTATATTTTTATGTGTAAAGTGCAACCAGCTTTTTTTGTTTGTTTTATTTTATAAATTTGTATTCTGCTCCTCCTGCCTCAGGCAGCTTGGGGCGGTGAACAACAATATTATAAAAATACAATAAAGATATAAATAAAACAATATTATTATTATTATTATTATTATTAAACATTTATAAAGCGCCAGTAACAACCTGGCGCTGTACAGAACATATAATCAGCTGCGGTCCCTACCTGTGGCTTACAATCTAAAAGACAAGGAGGGGGAGACAAGGAGAGGGGACAGCGGGAGAGACATGGGAGAAGACAAACAAACATTCAGGCGGATGCGAAGTCTCAGGTGCGTGTACTTGGCTTGGTTACAAGGTGGTCGGTAGCAGCAGTCAGCAGAGGAGGGCTGACAGTAAGAGCAAGGGGAAAGACTAGAGGGCATTGGGAAAGGCAGCATGGAAAAGGTGGGTCTTGAGGAGGGATTTGAAGGAGCGGAGGGAGGAGGCGAGGCGGATGTCGGCAGGGAGGGAGTTCCAGGCATGCGGGGCAGCGAGGGAGAAGGGACGAAGGCGGTTGGGCGAGCAGGAGAAGCGAGGGAGAGCGAGGGAGGGGACAGCGGAAGAGCGGAGAGCGCGCGCAGGAGCGCGTAGGGCGATTAGGTCCGAGAGGTAAGGGGGAGCTTGGTCATGGAGCGATTTGAACGTGAAAACCAGGAGTTTGAACAGGATACGTTCAGGAAGGGGGAGCCAGTGAAGGGAGAGGAGGAGAGGCGTCACATGGTCGAAGCGACGGGCAGAGTGAATGACCTTGGCGGCAGAGTTTTGGATCGCCACAAGGGGGGACAGGTGGGAGCGAGGGAGGCCAGCAAGGAGGAGGTTGCAGTAGTCGAGGCGAGAGATAACCATGGCATGAACAAGGATTTTGGCCGAGGAGACAGATAGAAAGGGGCGAATGCGGGCAATGTTGAGGAGAGCGAATCGGCAGGATTTGGCCACAGAGTCAATGTAAGGTTTAAAGGAGAGGTGCGTGTCAAAAATGAAGCCCAAGCTGCGGGCACGGAGAACAGGACGGATGGTGACCCCATCAATGCAGACGGTCAGGTCAGAGGGAGAGGAGGGGGATGGAGGAAAAATGAGGAGTTCAGTCTTGGCCATGTTCAGTTTGAGTTGGCGTCGGGACATCCAGGCGGAGATATCAGAGAGGCAGTCGACGAGGCGTGAGCGGACAGAGGAGGAGAGAGAGGGGGTAGAGAGATAGAGTTGGGTGTCATCAGCATAGAGATGGTATTGGAACCCGTGGGAGGCAATAATTTCACCAAGGGACCGGGTGTAGATAGAGAAGAGGAGAGGGCCAAGGACAGAACCTTGGGGAACCCCAACCGAGAGGGGAAGGGAGGGGGAGGTCGACTCGGGGAGGGAGACATTAAAGGAGCGGTCAGAGAGGTAGGAGGAGAACCAGTCAAAGACAGAGCCACGGAAGCCCAAAGAGTAAAGCGAGTCCAAGAGGAGCGAGTGGTCGACAGTGTCAAAGGCAGCAGAGAGGTCAAGGAGGACAAGAACGGAGTAGTGGCGCTTCGATTTAGCGACAAGTAGATCATTGGTGATCTTGGCCAGGGCAGTTTCAGTAGAGTGGAGGGGGCGGAAGCCGGACTGGAGAGGGTCCAGGGAGGAGTTGGCAGAGAGGAGGTTCAGGCAGCGGGAGTAGACGACACGTTCCAGGAGCTTCGAAGCAAAGGGAAGGAGGGAGACCGGCCGGTAACTAGAGGGATCGAAAGGGTCCAGGGTAGGCTTTTTGAGGATGGGGGAGACAGTGGCATGTTTGAAGGCAGAGGGGAAGGAGCCTGTGGAAAGGGAGAGATTGACAACATGCAGAAGGGGGGGAGCGACAGTGGGAGCAATAGAGGTCAGGAGGCGGGAGGGGATCGGGTCAAGGGGGCAGGTGGAGGGGTTGGATGAAGAGAGAAGGGCAGATATTTCCTGGAGAGAGGCAGGAGGGAAGGATGCGAGGAGGGAGGGGGGCGGGGGAGGGGGCGGGAGGGGAGCGGGGGGCGGATATTAATCTCATAAATATAAAATTTAAAAAAGTACAAATACAAAATACAAATAGCATGCCACAAAACATCAGAAATCCCCTACCCCTTCCCTCCACCAAATGCCTGGCAGAAGAGCCAGGTTTTACACTGAGAGTGGAACACAAAAAGGCTTGGGCTGAGGCGAACCTCTGCCGGGAGAAAGTTCCACAACACCGGAGCGACTGACAAGAATGCCCGCCTGTCAGTCCCTACCCGTCTATTTTATTTTTTATTTGTATTTGTCAATTTATATCCCGCCCCTCCTGAGAACAGCTAGGGGCAGCTAACAATTCTATAACAGGGAACCTCCAGCAGGTCAGTTCTCAACAACTGCAGGGAGCCCAGGTAGTGAAGTGGTCCTCAGGTAGGTAGGGCCCAGACAGTTTACGGCTGGGCCCAGAAAACTATAGGCAGCCAGTGCAGTGCCCAGAGGACTAGCATGATTTTTATTGTATTTATTTATTTCATTAAATTTGTTAGCCGCCCCCTCATGCCTATGGCATCTCAGGGCAGCGTACAATATTATAAAACCCAATAATAACAATAAAACCAACAACAATAAACCAAACCCACAACAGTTTTAAAAAATCACTAAAACCAATCCCCCCACCCTACACTCCAAAGGCCTGGGCAAACAGCCAAGTCTTACAAACATGTCGGAAGGCCAACAGGCCCGGGGCCAGGCGAGCCGCCTCTGGGAGGGAATTCTACAAACGCAGCCCGGCCACCGAGAACGCCCTCTCCGTTGTGGCCCCCCATCTTACATGGGGGACCTCCAGAAAAGTGTCCCTGGTGGACTGAAGGGATCGCTCTGAGGCGCGGAGGGTGAGACAGTCCTCGAGATATGAGGGGCCCACACTGTGCAGGACTTTATAGATCAACACTAACACCTTGAATCTGGCTCATTACGCTATAGGCAGCTAGTGCAGAGCACCGGTATTATGTGCTCACGCTGCCCCGTCCCCGTAAGGAGACGGGCTGCCGCATTCTGCACTAGCTGCAGCCTCCGAACCAGAAACAAGGGAAGCCCCACATAGAGCGTGTTGCAGTAGTCTAGCCTCGAGGTGATGAAGGCATAGATGAGAGTGGCCAGATAGGGCCTGGAGAGGTAAGGCCGAAGCCTCCGTACCAGATACAGCTGACGAAAGGCTGCTTTAGCCACCACTTCCACCTGCTGATCCAGACGGAGGCCCGAATCTAAAACCACCCCCAGACTCCGAACCTGAAGAGCAACAAGCGGGCAACCCCCCCCCCAGCACCTCCCTCCACCATCACCTCTGTCTTATCAGGATTGCTCCTGATGACCTGTCTCAGTGAGCAGATGGGCGGTGGCATTCTGCAGCTTCCAAACTGTCACCACGGGCAGCCTGACATAGAGTGCATTACAAGTGTCCAGCCTCAAGGTGACAAATGCATGGATGACAGTGGCCAGGTCGGAATCCGAGATGGAGGGGTGGAGCCACCTCACTAGATGTAACTGGCAGAATGCACTCCTGGCCATGGCTGACGCCTGGAGAGCCAGACACAGCTGCAGGTCCAGGAGCACTCCTAGACTCCTTACCTGAGATGCCAAGATGGGGCAGACCCCATCAATAATAGGTAATAACCACTTATCCAGAACCCCAGACTCACCAATGAGCATCACCTCCATCTTGTCGGGATTCAATTTCAGCAACCTGGGCCCTAGCTATCTGAAGGACTGCCTCAATTCCTGGACCCCTGGTGGCTCTTCTGGTCGTTGGGGGGTGGGGGTGTCCTCCTGGAGGTTCCACATTATAAACATGTGGGAACTGACAGGCAGGCATTCTTGGCACTGTGGAACTTGCTCCCGGGGGATTCTGCTTCATCCCAAATCTCCTTGTATTCTGACATCTGTGTAAGACGTGGCTCTTCCGCCAGGTGTTTGGTGGGGGGTAGGGGGATTGGGACAGGCAGAGGGGTTCTGTTCTTATTCTTACGTTTATGCACACTGTTTGATCTTCTGTCTTCCATTGGATTGTTTTAAATTTGTTTTATCATTGTATTTTATGAGTGATTGTGGGTACTTTCAGACGATACGGGGCCCTTTGGCCCCGTACCGGCACCACCGGCTTCGTTCCCCGCCGGGGTCACCCCGTAACGTCACAACAGATGTGCCGGGGGGATCCCGGCGGGGAAAGTGGGAGGGGCCGCGTGGCGCAACGTGCGGCCGCACGGCCCCGCCCCCTCCACGCACCCCACCGCCCGCCCTCCGAGGAGACGGGCAGGCGGCGGGGCCAATGCAGCCGCCGCATCCGGCCGATCGTGCCACGGCCCGGGATCCCGCCGGGGATCCTGGGCCGTGGCACGCGGCCAGACGTTACTTTTCCTTGGCCACGGCCCGGGGTCCGTTTGACCACGCTTCCCGGGACCTTCCCCCGGCTAGCCCGGGAAGCGTGGTTCAAACGAACCCCATGTGCCGATTGACCGTGGCCAACATCTGGCGCGCCGCAAACAGACGTACGGGACACGGTGACCACAGGTGGGTATTCACCGTGGTTCACCGTGTCAACGTCACGTCTGAAAATACCGTATGATGATAGCTGCCCCAAGCTGCCAGAGGCAGCAGGGGTGGGGTAAAAAAAAATTAATAAAATAAATAAATATAATAATCCTCTCTCACGGATCCATGAAGCCATTCTGTCTAGAGCTGAAACAGTAGCAAAGTTTGTACCCACAGGTAATATCAGACATCTTGGGTACCTACTTGATACCTTAATACCAAGGCAGGTACCAGACTAACTGAAATATTAGGTATTTTCTGCTGTCTCACTGACCCATTCCGAGTTACCATTATCATTTTAGTGTCTTTCTGAAATAGAACAATTAATCAATGGAAATGGACAGAAAAATGGTAAATTGGTAATCAGTAGAATGCTGAAAAAAGGAAATAATGGTCACTTAGTATTGGATAATTGGTAATTCAGGTAAATCATCAGGCGCGAAAAAGTACCATTTAATATCTGATCTGATCTTACAGTTAAAGACTACCAGGGCTGTCTTGATAACATTCTGCCCTGTATTATCAAAAAGCTTTAACAGCGCAGCCAAAACACCCTTTGCTGCCAAATTCTTGTTTGAAACAGAACTGTGGGCTCCCTTGACTACTCTTAACTTAGAACTGTTGCAGTCGAAGTTTATTCAGGTGCTAGTTAAAGCCCCTAGAGGGACGCCTCTTGTGGCTATCAGATTGGAAACGGGGCAGAGAAGTTGGACCTATAGGGCTTGGGTCTCATCCTTCAAATTGTGGCATAAAAAACTAATTCACCGGCTTTATGCCTAACTGATCTTATGCTTAAGGACAGATATAGGAATGAGTAGTGCTCAGGAATTGAATTCAAACTGGCAAGGATGGGATTGTCTAGGGAGTACTTATCCAGCAGGGATCTCACCCAGATGCGATCAGAAATACTCACGCGCTGGGATGACCTCGATTGGCAGTGTGAACTGGCCAAAATTAGGGACTCTCCCCATATGAGGGGTTATTTAGCCCTGATTCCACATAAAAGGGGTATGGCTGATTATCTGAACTCCACGGTCTCTCTCGGAGGGAAACAAATGTTTCTTAGAGCCCGCTTTAATGTGCCCCCCACCCGACTATGGGTGGGTAGGGTGGGGGGAATTCCGTTCTTAGAAAAGGTGTGCCCTTTTGACCATCTGGAGGTGGAATCATCAGATCACCTTTTAATGAGATGTCACCTGTATGACAACCTTAGAGAAACCCTTCTGAGCTTTCTTTTTTTAAGAAGCTGCCTGGTAGGTCGGATCATTTCCTTCTAGAGTTGGCCCTGAAGGATACTCGGTTGGTTCCCACTCTCCTGCTGTTTCGGCGTGTATGTATCGTAACCAAGCTAAGTACGTGCACTTGAGACCTCGCATCTTCATGAATGTTAGACCCCTTGTCTCTCCCTCTGTTCCCCTTCCTAAGTCTCTCCCCCAGCTCCTGTCTCTCAGATTGTAAGCCCTAGGGGCAGGGACCGTGTCTATTTTATTACTTTGTAAAGTGCCAGGTACACTGCTGGCGCTATATAAATGTTTGTTAATAATAATAATAATAATAATAATAATGTAAGACCTGGCTGTTCCGTCAGGCTTTTGGCGAGGGGTAGAGGTGGGGTGGGGTTTTTCTCCACATATTATAATTTAAAATTGTTTTTTTTTAAATGTATATTTTTATTGAATGTTGTTCGCTGCCCCGGGCTGCCCTGAGGGCAGGAGGGGTGGGATATAAATTTTAAATAAATAAAATAATACTGACCCAGAATTGCCTGCTGAAGTAATAAATTATTTATGTTTGGCAATAAGCCGTAGATGGGATTTTCTGGCATTCAGATCCCCATTGGATAATGTGCGCGAAGAGTTAGGACATGCTAAGTACTGAATTAAGCATCACCTTAGGATGATGCTGGTGCAGTGATAGTTTATTTTTTGTCGCCATGGTATCGGCAGCTTTCCCCGCAGATTGATGTATATTGACTAAGTTTTATTATTTTACTATTTCTAAAGTGTGTTTTCCTTAAGAAATGATGTATGGATATGTTGGTTCTGTAAATCTGTGCAAACCTCTGCTTTACCTTGATACCAATCCAAGATGTTGCTGTGTCTATGTATTTGGTTTTAGCTATATGGCTTTTTTCTTTTTCGTTTGGTTTTATTGCATTTATGTATTCCTTTTGCATTTTTTGTGTGCGTGGTGTTTTATCTTTGGTGTTTTTTTATGAGCAATGACCTTTGGTCACGCTGCAATAAAATTATTATTATTATACCTGATCTGCCTCAAACAATTTGGGTATCACAATTTTGGCAGGTATCCATTCCAGCTCTTAATTTTGTCTTCAGAGGGTGGCACAGCTATATCTTTTTAATTACCTAATTTGTATGTGTTTCCTGCTGTCTTAATTTTTCTGTCCATCAAAATTTGCCCTTGACATTTTTTTTTTTTTTAAAGCTTCCCATTTCCGTAGGCTTGTGTGAGCCTGGTGAACTTTGAAAAATCTCTATGAAGGCATCAGGCTTACTCATCATCAGGCATGTGCCCTTAGGCCTGTCCCGCTCCAATATAATAGGGCCCAAAAGGTTTTCTGTTCTGCAAAGGATTCTGCTGTGACAAGAGAGCTGTGTGGTGCACAGCTATCACACACCAGCAGCGCAGTTGGAATCAGGGACAATGCTGAAATGTGAAGTATGACTTTTAGATCAAGCCCATTTGTGTTGTGTGCTTTCTTTTCAGCATTCTAATTTTATCACATCATGAATGTTCCAGCTGGAAGCAATGGCTGACTGTTGATTTGAGGAAATTTTATTTTATTTTAAAACTCAGACCAGAATAATTGTAGGCCTTCTCAGCCAAAGCTTAGATGAAAAGCTTCATTGCTAAGAAAGTAGCTACACATTACTTTACGCATCACGCCTGTGAAGTAGACTAATCCGTATTATTGTTCCCACTTCTCACATAGTGAACTGATACACCCCCATCAGTGCCACCTAGTTAATCTGGGATTTGAACCTAGGTCTCCTTGCTCTAACACACACATTCTAGCTACCAGACCACACTGACTCTCCGTTTAAGCGCTTGCTTTATTGAACACTGAGATTTTAAAATGGAATTTCCCAATGATTCATGTGTTTCTAACTCAGGATGGTAATGCATGGTCCACTTCCCATCTCACAATCAAACTTCATAGAAGAATAGTTGACATAGTTGCTGGAGGGAGAAAGTTAATTAAAAGTACAGCACTGGCTTTTAACTTTAAAAAGGGAGACTATGCCAAAGTGAGGAAGCTAGTTAGAAAGAAACTAAAAGGCACAGTTGAAAGGACTACATGTTTGCAAGAGGCATGGAGGCTGTTGAAAAGCACCATCTTGGAAGCCCAGATTACATGCATCCCACAAGTTAAAAAAGGTAGCAGGAGGACTAAAGGTCTACCGCTGTGACTAAATGGAGACGCAAAGGAGGCTGTTAGAGCCAAAAAGGCATCCTTTAAGAAATGGAAAGCTAGCCCCAATGAGGAAAATACGAAGGAGCATAAACACTGGCAACGTAACTGTAAGATGCTAATAAGGCAGGCCAAGAAAGAATTTGAAAGGAGACTTGCTAAAGAGGCAAAAACAAATAATAAAACCTTTTTCAAGTATATCAGAGGCAAGAAGCCTGCTAGGGAGTCGGTTGGGCCATTAGATGACCAGGGAGTAAAAGGGGCACTCAGGGAGGACAAGGACATTGCAGAGAAGCTAAACGAGTTCTTTGCTTCGGTCTTCACTGCGGAGGATGTTGGGGAGATACCCACGCCGGAACCCTACTTTGTAGGTGATGAATTGGATGAACTGTCACAAATCAGCGTGACCCTGGAGGAGGTTCTAGAGCAAATTGACAAGCTTAATACGAACAAATCACCAGGGCCAGATGGTATTCACCCCAGAGTTCTGAAGGAACTCAAATGTGAAATTGCAAACCTACTAGTAGTAATTTGTAACCTAACGTTGGCATCTGGCACTGTACCTGAGGACTGGAGGGTGGCAAATGTAACCCCAATATTTAAAAAGGGATCCAGAGGTGATCCTGGAAACTACAGACCGGTAAGCTTGACGTCTGTGCCGGGCAAAATGGTGGAAACTATCATTAAGAACAGAATCACTGGGCATATTGATAAACATGGCTTAATGGCAAAGAGTCAGCATGGATTTAGCAAAGGGAAGTCATGCCTCACTAATCTCTTGGAATTCTTTGAGGGCGTAAACAAGCATGTGGACAGGGGAGACCCAGCAGATATAGTGTACCTGGATTTCCAGAAAGCTTTTGATAAGGTCCCACATAAACGACTCTTGAGAAAATTAAAAAGCCATGGGATAGGAGGTAGTGTTTTGCTATGGATTGGTAACTGGTTAAAGGATAGGAAGCAAAGAGTGGGACTAAATGGCCAGTTTTCACAATGGAGGGATGTAAAAAGTGGTGTGCCCCAAGGATCTGTACTGGGACCAGTTCTTTTCAATGTATTCATTAATGATCTGGAAAAGGGTGTTGAGAGTGAGGTGATCAAATTTGCAGATGACACCAAGTTATTCAGAGTAGTCAGAACACGAGCAGACTGTGAGGAGCTGCAGCAAGATCTTACAAGACTGGGTGCCTGGGCATCTAAATGGCAGATGAGATTTAATGTGGACAAGTGCAAAGAGATGCACATTGCAAAAAATAATCCAAATTAGGAGTACGCAATGCTGGGTACTAAGCAGAGCGTCAGTATATTACATGGAAACAGCACAAACCAATCATCAACTACATTTAAATTAAGGGAAAACCTTTTTCCATTCATTATCTGATATCTCATAGCGCTACAATAATTGTTTTAAAAAAATAAAATAATTACTGTACTGCCTCCTACTGACAATCTATGCAATGTTCTTTGAGCTTCCCAAACAAATTGGAGTGTTCTCTTAGAGTGGCTATTGAGGGAAACTCAATAAGCTTTAATCTCAAAAAGCTAGTTGAAAACAAAATGGCCGTGGGGGAGAGGAATTATTTTATTTTTTAAAAACGTCATCCAGAAGATATGATATATTGAACTCTCTTCTATACAGTATCTTTTCAGGCAGCTTAAGAATGAAATCACTTCGATGCCAGATAGATTTTTTTTTTAAAATCCAAGAAGCTTTTAACACTTTTGGTTTTCTCTGTCTCCTCATTTCCTTAAATTATCATTAAGCCTCAAAGAAGTCTCATGTCTGGTCCACTGACAGAGCAGCAGAGGACAAAAGGTACAGAACAGCAGGATCTATTTGCAAGTGGTTCAATCTTTGGCCTTGCTGAAAACCTTAGAATCTCAGTCCCATTCTGCTTTTACATTTCAGAGGGAAAGCTCAGTTCAAAGTTAATATTACTGTAAAACACTGTACAGTCTGTTTTGTTGCCACCTGAAACCAGTCATCGAGCATGCCCTTCAGTGCAAGCCCTAAAAATCTTGCTCGGGGCCAGAATGGCTCTTGTGCAGACACCACTAGAAGGGAAGTCCTCCTTCCGTGTGGAGACACGACTTGAGCCATCCCGCAGAGATGAACACTGCCCATTCTGAGCCGTGCTGCCACTGGTGGGGTGCCTCTGGAGCTACACGGTAGCCGCCATGTGGGGGAGGGAAGGCAATGCCACACTGCCTCCTTTATGGACTCCTATGCAGAAATGTCTCTGGTAGAAAGTGACACCATGGAAAAAGACTTCGTTCTTTCTCCTCTTCCTCTGCAGGGCTCTAGCTAGGAAGCATACGTAGTGAATAAGTGGGAAAGGATGTCATAGTTTTTTTCCCACATGTAGAGTATTCATTCTGTACACAGATCCTAGGCCAGGGTATAGTATGAACTTCTATTTTTGCAGTCTTATGAAAACCCCCATTGATGGTAACAGGATTTCTTGAAATCATTAAGATTAATGAAGCAGTTCATGATTTGCTCCACAGCTAGAAAGTGAGTGGGCCCATTGAGTGCACTGAAAAACAAGCTTTGAGAAAAGCCACGTGGGGGGACCGTTAAACGCACTGGAAGTTGCCGACTGTCATTGGAATCATGGCTCGGATTTGAAAGAACACAAGATCTTTTAAATGCGCTTCTAAAAATAATGCACGAGCCTCAATTCAATGACGGCTGGCAACTTCTGGTGCATCTAAATGCTCCCCGCGTGACTTTTCTCAAAGTGCGTTTTTCATTGAGCTAGATTGGCCCACTTGTCTAAAAGCGGAGTGTTTCATATTGTGTTTATTTTGTGAATGAGTTGGGAAGGGGGAAAATGTGTTAAATATTTTTCATCGATTTTAATATATTTTTCCTCACACTGGCATCATGGGCAATTAGACATTGGGGAGGAGTGCACCTAGTGCTGGAAATACGTATTTGTGCTGGCAGGGAGAAGCAGGTTTCATTTCCAGATGAGCCAGCACCAGGCTATAGCAGGAACTGTCAGTAGGGCCCCCTTTGGATTGGCAGCAAAGGCAGTGTGTCTTTCCATGGGCCTATCAAGATGCAGCACCCCATCCAGGAGGAACAGCCACCAAGGAATGGCCACCACACCTGCACTTCCAAATACTCCATCATGGACATGTCAGAGGACAGAGCTTCTGGAAGCAGCCCACTTAACCCTCCTACGCCTGAGTAACTGAGTGACTAATAACTGTTTGGGGTCAAATTGACCCCCATTAATAAATAGCTGAAAAATAATGAATGTGATTGATTTGAAATGGACTCCAGATTAAAAAAAAAATTGAGTTTATTAGTATAACAACGAAAAACAGAAATAAATAACAACCCCCCCCCCCATGGTATTGGGGGTCACCGTGACCCTTTATGTAAAGCAGCGCAACTAACAAAAATGGTACAGGGTGTATTCTTGACCCCCCTCCAATCCAGAAAAGGAGAGGAGGAGCCAGCTCAAAAGTCTTGAGTTCACAGTAGGATGGCCAGATATGCCAAGAGGACATTTATGAAAAATACAGGTCTTCATTGTTTTCAAGTGAGCTCCAAACCTCACAGTTAATGCAAGGGTCATCAACACCCCCGATGCAGAATGAATAGGCATTGTTCCAACACAAAGCTGCGAATTTCTGTGATAAAAGAAAGTGTCAAGAGTTTACTCTAAATTGGTCTTAACTGCTGTGAAAGATAAGGAACAATAGAAGTTGGCAAGTTGACTTTTCACCGGGGGTCAATGTATTCTCCCAAAGCAGTTTATGGTTATATTTTCCTAAACATACCACCAATGACCTTTGTGAACTAAAACTAAGTGCTACATCTTTTCCTTCAGCCTCCATGAGGGTTTTAATTATGAGAGCAGGTGTTGGGTTAAGTTTAATTTCTTTAAAAGACACATGCATTTTAAGAATATATGTGCAAGGGGTCAAAAAGACTCTGAGAGTGCAAAGGGCGTATAGTGCTTTCATTTTCCCATTGACTTACATTGGGGGTAGAAAGTACCCCAGATGATGAAATGATAAAAACCTCCATTTTTAAAAAATGGGGAAGGGGGAGGAACATGAAACAACACAGGACAGTTGACCTCACACTTCTTGAGGAATACATGGGGGAAGGAGTGGTTCAGGCTTGCCAAAACAGTTTTATGTTTTTTTTAGCAGCCTTCGGGGTCATAGAGACCCACGATGAAGACGGAGGGTTAAGGTCCAAAAAATCTTAATGCCAGCCCTGTTTTTCCTCAACTCATATGCCTAGAAGACGTTTTGTTTCAAAAGCTTATTCCATGGCTGCTGAACAACTCTAGGTACCAAGTCTTGTAGCAACAATATTAAGCCCATCAAAATGGAGACACATTATGGGACAGGAGAACAAATAGTGACCTGAGAACCTAAAAATATCTCAGCCTTAGATGAAAAAGCATCAAGCAGTAGGTTAGCTTATGTGCCCAGATTTGAATTCTTTTGCCCGTAGGGTATAAAATTATGCCAAAATGGACTCTCTCACGAGACTTTTAGCATTTCCCAAATTCAAGTAAAAAAAATCCTGTAAGACCAGGTTATTCCGTTTTCTGGGAGAAATCAAGAATTGCAGGTCACTAGCTAAACTGAAATCAAAAATACACATTTTCAGCGGGACTGTTTTGAAAATGTGCTAACATTTCAATTAGGTCGACAGGCTTGCACATGGCTTGGCTCTTGCCTCCAAATGAGTGAAGTCTCGTTTCCTTCAAATAAACAACTGGTGCAGGAATGGACTTTGCTTAGAAAATGCTAAAGATGAACTAGGTATTTATATTTCTTAAAGACAGGACAATGCCATTGAGAGATAGAAAATGGGGCGGATAGGGTGTTTAAGGATAGGAGGGCATACTTGAAGGAAAATCCACCCTGTAGCAAGGAGTGATCAACCGGGAACGGATTGCCCATTTTGACTGCTGATACTTCTCCTATGCAACCATGATTGGCCACTGTCGCAGACAGGATGCTGGGCTCAATGGATCATTGGTCTGACTCAGTATGGCACTTCTTATGTTCTTGGGATAGGCTGTTAAGTCTTTTATGCATACCCTTTGTACATGAAAACAGTGCGGAGACATGTTGCCTCTGGACAGCCTTAGAGAGGCCCGATGATCCAAAGCTTCCAACCAGGCATGAGGTGACAGGAGTGTAGGTTGGAATTAGCCCCCTGCTACATGAGAGAGAGGCATCCGGTATAGCTAAAATATATGTGTAGGTGGTGTGTATGACCCCCCAGACGCATGGGCCCTGGTGTAGCTACACCAGCTGCATGTGTGATAGCTACACCCCTGTGATGAGAACTCCGATGCCACAGCCTATAGGTCATATCCAAACTAGAAGCTCACTCTGAATTAGGATGGGTGGGAAGGTGTGATATCACCGTCCAGCACTGTAGAGCCGTGCAGAAGTCCACTTGTTTTAAAGAGGAGTGGGTATTCCCATGGTTGTGTGTTCAGGCCAAGGCAGCCTCAGCCCATGCTAGCAGCTCACTCTGGAATGTGTGGATTGCAGGGTGAGGAAGAGGAGCAGTCTCATCCACTCCTGCCCCCTAGTCTGGGGTGAGCTGCTATTGGGGAAGTGGCCAGAGGGTGTAGTATTTGCTAGGGATGGGACTGTTGGTGAATTATTGGTTACCGGTTTTATCTGTATCGGATTAATCCAATATCGGATTGATCAGTATCGGCATATCTGTTTTTTAACATTGCTGATTTTTTGGATCTTTAACATTGCGGCCATTTTTAAAATGGCCGCAATGTTAAAGATCTGAAAAATCAGCAATGTTAAAAAACAGATATGCCGATACCAGTATTATTGGATTAATCCGATATCGCCAATTATCAGTATTATCAGATTAATCGGATACCGATAGTCCCATCCCTTGCTTCCCACAACAGGTGGGTAGCTTTGCTGATTTGTGGAGGGCAGTGCATGCTCCAGCTTTTATGCCTCCTCTGATAAGTTTTGTGTCTAATGCCTCATGACTGTCCTTTGCATCAGGACTACAGAAGGGATGATCTTTCCTGCCCTTCTCCCCTCCCTGCGCAGCTTTCCACATTCTGAACCTGCCTGTGCGCTACATGGTTCTTTTACTACACTCCTAAAAGCACTGCTATTGAGGAATGATCATATTCAAGATGACAATAACACCCACCAGTTGTGAGGAAGACCCTGTAGGCAAAACACATGACCTACTTGCTTGTCTCTGAAAAGCTTTGCTTCCAGAGACCCCTCTGGTTTACTGAAACAGTTTGGCTCAGCTCTCTAATTTACTTCACACTACTTGCATTTGGAGGGGGAATCTGCCCATGTCTGAGAAGGGTTCCAACTGCTGCAGAACAAAGACTATTCTCCTGAGCAGAGTGGAGAGTGACGCTATGGCCTGAGATCCACACACACCCTGTATACCTCAAAGTGATGGCATATGTCCGCTTCCTATGGGTGTTTTCAAACAAAACGATAGCCTACTGGAGTCCAGGTTTGGTCTGTGTAGCCCCTGCTCACATGTTTAGTGTGTCCAGCCTAATAAATGGGCAGCCCCTGCCATGTATCATGTGCTTGCAGGCAGCCCCCACTGGCAGCGCCAGACAGCATGGACAAGCAGAGCGTAGGGCAGACAGCAGTTGCTCCCCAGATGTCTAGGATTTCCACCCACGACTCTATGGTGCTGGCAAACCTATACGTGCAAAGTCACTGCCTCAACCTATTTATGGGACGCAGACATGGACGCGCATTAGCTTGCATTTGTCTGCACAGTAGGTTCCTCACATTCTCTGAGACCCCGCTATGAAGGGGGGAATGTGGGTCTGGTGGGTGGAGGCCATGTGGCTGTTTTTTACTCAGTAAATGAACAGGTGGACACCCACCTGGAGTGGGCTATGTGGGCTATCCTCTTGTTTGAAAACACGCTGTGTCTTGGCTTGCAGTGGGGTTCTGTGGGTGGATACAGGTAGGTAAAAGTGGGGTAGTAGCTATATGAATCCCTCAGCATTTCCCTCCCCATCCCATTTGCATGTGTCACTCCTAACATGAATACAAGCTACAGGAAAAATGGGTAGATAATTTTGGTAATACCCAAAATTCTGGGTAGCCTCTTGTGTGACTAACAGGTACTCGATTACTGAATCAGGCACCCAATTACCCAGAATACTGGGTATTACCATTACAGTGTTGCCGGTTTTCCATTTTACTGACCAATTTTCCATTTTATTGAACCATTCTGACTTACTGTTTCACTTCTTCCCCGTCCGTTTCTGAAGGTTCCTGACCATTTTCCTATCTTGGTACATGGTAGAAATGGAAAATTGCTAATGGCAAACCAGAAATTTGGTAATGGAAGTGGTATTTTGGTTGGTTGGGTAGTCTATCAGGCACTATTTTGGTACCAATTAGTGAGGATAATTGGGTCCGTTTCAGCTTTGTGGTGCCCCCCAGTGTTGTACTATATGTGACTCGTAGGCAGATTCCATAGTTTCTACTAGTAGTCAGGTCCTGGTTTTGTGAGCTGGAGCAGTTTTTCCATCTGTCCTACCGCTGTATGGGTGCACTAGTAAGGGATGCTACAAGAGAAGCTGCCAAGGGAGCAAAAGGGGCAGTTCACTAGGAGGAGCCTATTTGAGAGGGAGCCCCAAGTTTCCACTTGAGAGGACCCTTAAACTCAGAGCTGAGAGGTTCAACTTTCTGCTTCTTCTTCAGGTCCACCAAGATCTCTGTGCAGCCTTGGCTACAAGAAGCCTCCTTGAGAAAGGAGAGCAGTCAGACCTTGTGTCCACTAGGTGTAAGGCCTGTGCGAGCTGACCTTTTTCACAGTGCACGCCACCTCAGAGTGGGTGGGGAAAACGTAAGGAAAAGACTAAAGCCTGGCCTCACATGAGTTGACCCTCTGTGACAGGGAGCACTTGCCATGTCTTGTTAAAAGGGAGATGGGGCAGTGTCCCCCCCCCCCCCCCCCCATGAATCAAGGCGCTCTGGAGGGTGTTTTTCTCCTTTAAGGCTTCATGAGTCTGCACTGGCTTTGCCACAGAGCAATAACTTTAAAGGCATAATCCAGTCCAGACTGCTAGTCTGTTGGCTTACTGTTCTGCTAAATGGACACTATAGAAGCATAAAGAGCAAGTGAATAGCAAAGAGTGCTTCTGGAAATAGTTAGAATGTTAAAAAGTGTGTTTTCTGTGACTCTTGTAATGCTCTCTGCATGTAAGATAAGCATAGCCAGCAACTGTGACTACACAAATTAGCTGAAGGAGGGGGATAATAAGGAAAAGAAGGAAAGGCTGGGGGGCAGGGGGGGACGGGACAGGACAGGAGGACAGAAATAGGAAAGGGTCCACTGTGTTTCTGGTGTGTCAATTCTTTGTGCTCCTTTTCAAGTCCTATACGTTTCCCTCAGGACAAGGGCACACAAAAACCCTCATAATGTCAGCTGAATCACATCCGCAAGTCACTCTGTATCCTTTAGCTTCACCACACATATCTAGTATATTATGCAGCACAACGGAATTGGGCTCTCCTCTGATATTCATTTTTCCAGAAGCAAGGTCAACAGACATGCAGTTTATCCATAAAGCAAGGAGACATTTTTATTGTTAGCTTTGCCATTATAAACATGCTGTGGTTATTAATGGGAGATAAGTGGTGCTTTACTATTATGTCTCCTAAAGCAGCCAACAGAGCACAAGTTAATTATAAACACAATTATTTATGCAGCTCTCTTTCAAGGTAAAGTCATGAGATACTTCATCTTTTAAACAGCAGACATCTTTTCCCACCCTATGTTGGCGGTAAAGACTGCAGTCTTGTAATACTTACCGTATTTGTATTTGTATCAGATGCATTGTCCCATCAGTGTATGTGGTTCAAAGTGTAAAAATGGACATGATGGTGGCCTGCTTTGGCCCACCATGGTCCAGGACCCACCGACATGTGTAGGCGGCTAGCCCAGGCTGCATCCGCAGAAAATCTCCAAGGATACAGCCCAGGCTAAGGGCTGTCCACATGGGCTATCATGTGTGTTCAGCCCCACCAGACCTGCCTTGGGGAGGGAGGGTGGAGAGCTTGGAGCAAGGCAGGAGCAGGACCGTCTGCTCACAGGTTTGTTTAGCTCCCCACCCTCCTCAGGCCATGCGGACGGTGGGACGGCCCTCTGGCCACAGGTACGTTTGTTTGGTGCCCCTCCCCAACCTGGGCCACGTCAGCTGCAATTTCCCACTCCAGGGGGCCGCTGTGCCACCCGCACATGTGTTTTTACCCAAAGATGACAATGAATCTGTTTACACAGACACCATAGGCTGAACATGATGAGATTCTCCTCTGCAAAATGAGGTCAGGGCACTAGCTTCCCATTGTTTTGAATCATATCGAGTCCACTAGCAGTGTTCACCCAGTTAGTAATAGCAGGAGGCTGACTGCACGTAATGTTTAGGACAATAAATCCAAAGTCACCCTCAGTCTTAAACATTTTACTTAGTCTTCATAGAAATTCACTGCGTACAATTGCTATCTCATTTTGTCTTTACTTGTGAAATTCCAACAGCATATCTCGTTCTGTCTTTACTTGTGAAATTCCAACAGCAGCTGGAGGATAATTAGTAAATGTAAACTACAGCAAAATATCTAGAGGAGGAGATAAATTAGTTATCTGGATGGCAAAGTAGGTTACTGAATATATGAATACAAAGAGGAGCTTGTGGGCACTAGCTCCTATTTCTGGTTCTTCGACATACTACTTTTTATGTGACATTTGGCCAATCAAAGCACTCAGAAGAGCTTATTTCCTGTTTCCAGCCCTATAGGAAGAGGCCAAATTTTCAAAGTAACACAACATCCACAGCTCTTATTCACAAAGGAGGAAAATGTGGTCTCAACTAAGTGCAAGATGTACCTCTGAAAACTCTAGAGTCTGTATTCCTGAGCTCTTCAAACACACTACATCTCATTATGCTGCATTTGGGAGCCATGCTCTACACTATGGGTGTTTTCAGATGTGACGGGGCGGCTTCGCCCCGTCCCGAAAACAACCCAGAGATTCCCTGCCGGGATCACCAAGGCACGGCAAACAGACGTGCCGGGGATCCCAGCGGGGAATCAGGGAGGGGGCGGGGCTGTGCGGTGCAATGTGCGGCCGCACGGCCCCGCTCCCTCCACGCTCCCTCGCCGCCCGCCCTCTGGGGAGATGGGCGGCCGGTGAGGCCAATGCTGCTGCAGCGTCGGGCCGGTTTGACCACGGCCCGGAATCCTGCCGGGGATTCCGGGCCGTGATCGCCGGCCAGACTTTACTTTTTTTTGGTTCTGGCAGGGAATCACTTTCACCATGCTTCTGGGGATTTTTGCGCCGGGAGCCCCGGAAGCGTGGTTGAAATTGACCCCATGTGGGCATTCAGCCGCGCGGCGCAACGTGCAGCCGCACGGCCCCGCCCCCTCCACGCACCCCGCCGCCCGCCCTCCGAGGAGACGGGCGGGCGGCGGGGCCATTGCGGGGCCAGACATACCATGGCCCGGGATCCCGCCGGGGATCCCGGGCCGTGGCGCGCGGCCAGACGTTACTTTTCGTTGGTCCCTGCCCGAACATCTGGCGGCCGCCAAACAGACGTTCGAGACACGGTGACCACAGGTGGGTATTCACCGTGGTTCACTGTGATCTCGTAACGTCTGAAAACACCCTATGTTATAATGAGGGAGTTTGTACATGCAAATCTATTTGTGATGTAGTACATTGGGAGCTATGCCTCACACCATTATATGACTAAATTCACGCTATAACGATGTGTGTCATAACAAGGTTGTACTGTACATCAACACTTCACATGGATTTTGTTGGGATAAATTCATTAATGCATGCAAGGTACTCTGATAATCTGGTGATGTTGACTACAGAAAAGCCTCAATGTAAAAAATAAATGAATATATGACAGGGATTTTTTAAAGGAGAAATATTCTCCTGGCTTCCTTTACAAATTAATTTACAGTTGCCATGTTATCTTCACAACGAACTCCCAGATGTGCCAACAAACTCCCAGATATGCCATCGGACTATTGTTTTTACCTCATTTGAAGAGAGAAGGAAGATGGAGTAAAGTTTTACACACTTCTCAGCTGCCAGGGATACAGCTAATGTTGCTTATCACATATTTTGCAGCACTCCCTAATCTTTGTTGTGCAGTACACTTTAAGGAATACAGATTAGATGTGCATCTCTCCTGCTGTAATTACCAGCCCCTGGGATCTCTTTGTGAAAGCGATATATTGCAATCTTGGGTTGAATTCAGAAAGCAAAATGTTAACCAAGCTATGAAACTCATCTTGGTGACTGTAGAAGTAGCTCCTATTTCTTTGTGAGATCTTCAAATGAGGGGAATATAATTGTGCATACTCCCTCTGATTTATGCTGAGGAATAAATATCTCTAATTTGCAGGATTACATAAAGAGCTTGGAATAAATCTTTAATGATGATTTTATCTTAACCACCCCCAAAAGACAAACAAATTTGTCAAGAGAAGGAATCAATAACTGACTATTTGCAGGCTTGTTTTAAATAGGAAAACCTGTGGGCAAGTAATTAAATATCAAAACATGGATCCAGCCTCCCCCTCATGCTGAGCTATTTGCTGTTCTAGCTCAGAAAATACTCAAGCTTGCAAATACACCCTACCTTAATTTGGTATCAGTATTAACCACATCCCTCCCCCATACCTGGTGGTGATAAACAATGTCTGCTCATGCCGTTTACTGCAAGGCCATTTATAACTCACTCTGCATTGGTGGATATTTTTAACCATGTTTAGAATACTAGGAGCTGTTGGCTACTGCCAAGAAAAGTCAGCAGAGAATACTGTCACTGTTGGGTTACATAGTCTAGGGGGGGCTTAGAGAACAGTCGAGCCATGCTCTGATTGACATGGCCCTCACTGCTATTTTTGACAACCCTCTCAGGAGGGTTGCCATGGTGTTAGGATCATTTGAATAAAGAAGGGTCAAAGAAGAAGACTGCAAATTAATTGTTCTAAAGCATTTTGTGCTAATGGCAATCTCTAGACTTTTTGGAGTCATTAAAGCCCCCCAAAATTGCTCCCTTTACTTGCCCAAACTGAAGACACAAAGATCAATTTTGTAACCTGGGCATAACATAACTGCAATAAACTAAACTAAATTACTGGCAAAAATAATAATAGTATTAATAATAATCTGGGATGAGGTGCAGACTGTCTCTCTTTAAAAATCATCTCAAGAAGCAGGGGAACAACTCTTTACATTGTCCAAGAGTTTGAGGGTGGTGAGGGAGGGATATAGGGTGTTAACAGATGAGACATTACCCATCCCTCATTGGCCCCCCCTTTGCCCCAGATTTCCCTGCCTGTCCGAATGGTGGCTGCCAGATGTTTGCCCCGGGGCAGCGACGCATGATGTCATCCCCAGGAAGGGGAAGCATGCCGTGCAGGTTAACCCGGTCCAGACCAGGACAACAGCCAATCACGAGAGCAGGTCTTTTTTGTTAGGGTTCTCCACAGCTCCAGGTCTACCCGCACCATAGAGGCGCAGCTACTGTGCCCCTCTCAGCTGACAGCTGGCTGGGAGAAGGGAGCGCAGAAGTCCCCAGAGGATCTCAGGGGCATGATCTGCATTCCCCCACTCCCTGCTGGCTCTCAGCTGAGAGGAGTGCACTATCCCTGGCTTTGAGGGAACAGGGGGCCACAGCCAGGGAAGTCTTCCCTGGCTGTGACCCCCCCTTTTCATTCCCACTGTTCTTCTTTCCTGGGGGGAAGAAGAGGAATGGGGATCAAAGCCAGCACACAGCCCCTGCAATCCCCTCTCCATTCAGGAAAGGAACTGAGGGGCTCACAGGATCCACGCAACTGGCTTTGATTCCCAGTCCTCCCCTTTTCTGCCAATGGGAATGGTAGGAATGGAAAGGGATGGGGGGTCATGGCCAGCAAAGAAGCCATCACTGTCTGTGTCCCCTTTCCATCAGAGCCAAGGCTAGGAGTTTCAGAAGGGAGTGTGTGAAGACTCGGTCACGGGAGATTCCAGTCACCTGCCAGTGCTCCTCTACTTTCTGCACATTGGTCCACAAGCTGAGCTTAACCCTTCTCGTTGGGCACCAACTGTCACGGGTTGGAGGTCTGCACCCCCACTTTACCGAGTTTGAGTGACTCAGTTTCCCTCACGTACAGCCCACTTGGATCTGTTTTCTCTCTCTGGCTGATTCAAGCCTGCCGCAGGGACAACCCCTTTGTCACTTAAGGGCCCGATCCTTCCCGTTTACAGACTCTTTACTCTCTGGGTTCGCAAGAGCTTGAGAACTCTTGTTGCTCACTTGTGTTCCAATGTTAGACACAGACACTTCTTCATAAAGATAAGAAGTTAGTTTATTGATTTACATAAGCAAGATTGTTGATACAGAGTGGTTGCTAGAAATCAAAGGTAAATATAACGCATTCCTGATCTATATTGGTTGAGTTCCTAAATAAGCATCTTATCCTATGAAGGTCCATAAGTTCTTCTCAGTCCTTGATGTAAGCGACTGGGTCTACAGTCTTAGAGTTGCTAGAGAGCAAAGTCCGGTCTCTCAGTTCATGGTTCAGCTCAGCCCTCCTGGCTGCAAGATGGTGAGTGAGTTCCTGATAGTCCCTCCCCTCTGGGGTACAACTCCTTATATCCCCAGGAGGAAACTCCTCGTATCGTCTCGAGGCTTCTAGAATTCCTTTTGTTCTCTTTATCAGCTTTTCTGTGTCTCTGTCATGTAGGCAATGGCTGCCTGCATTAGCATAGTAAATGTCTCTGGCTATCCGTCTGGGGTGAATCAACAAACTGTCTTTCCATTTCCTGGGGCTTGGTCATGTGTCACAGTCCTGATTTGTGTTTTACAGTTCTCAGTTGTAACATTACATACATGTTGCATGTTTTGCTTTACATATTTACCAGGCTTGTAGTCTACATGTAGGCCAGCATCACACGTGTGTGACCCTATGTTCCTCTGTGACAGACTCCCCTGGGGAGGGAGCCATGAGGAGCTGAGCTGCCTCATGCTGGCAGTCACGCTTCCCAGACCGAGCCCCAGAGCAACACAGCCATCAGGAACCCGCTGATGTCATCTCCCTGCGCCAGCAGTGGCCTGGGCTGAGGAATCCTCACACAGGGGAGGCGGGACCAAGAAAGAGCAGGCACTTCAAAAGCCGCTCGAGAGGACATTGTGGGGAGGAGAGTAGTGCAGGAAATGTGACCAGCCATCCCCGCTAGCTGCTACCAGTTTCCTCCAACCTCCTTTCCAGGACAACTACAGGAGAGCAGTTGGAGAGACACCCCATAAGGAAAGAAGGAGCCTGCTTGCTGGCCTGGGTCTCTGGCAGGAGAACTCTGTCCTGGGACTGGCAAGACGAGGTACTGTCTTGTATTTGGGGGGTAATTGCTGATGGGAGGGACTTAGGAGCAGTTGGTCGAGGGGCCTGGGGTGACAGTCCCCAGGGCACCCACGCCCAGAGAAGGTGTGCCCTCCATAGAGAAAAGACACACCCGGGTCTTCCCCAGGATAAGGGCATAGGGCCCTCGGCCCCTAAGACTCAGAGTGGAAAGGGGTGTGACAGTCAGGGAAGAAGTTGTCCCTGGTGGCTATGACCCCCCTTTCCATTGAAGCCAGTGCTAGCATGCCCCTCTCAGTTTGACAGCTGGGATGGGGGGCTCCACCTATCATGGTTTTCTCAGGGGTGCGTGACAGCTGGGTGGGGCACCAGCAATCGCGCTGCCCCCGGGACGCCCATGGACAGTGAAAATACTGGAGCAGCTGCCCAGCAGTCAGGCAGCCCCTGGGGTGGGGTGGAGAGTGTGCTAGCACCATCTGTGGCAGTTGGTCCAAACCCATGAACTGCGGACAAGGGGCTTCCATTTGAAGGGCTCTTCCCCCAGGGATGGCAGTGGCATGGGGACATCATGGATTGAACATGGGTTCTGGCTGCCTCCCTCCCTTCCTGTGTGTTAACACTTATATTAAGTGTTATATTAGATTAAATAAATACAAAATAGTTCTTGGTTGTTGCCCCAATGCTATGGAACTCCCTTCCCCAGGAGGTTTATTTGAGCCAGAGCCTGAGCATCTTTTGGAAGCAGTGTAAGACCTTCCTGTTTGTAAAGGCATTTGGTGGGCAGATGGGGGGTTTGGAGTGTGGGTTTGGGGTAGGAGAGTGAGGGGGGTTGGTTTGGATGTGGGGAATGGGGAGATATTATTGGGTGGGGTTTTGGGGGGGTTGTGGGAAGGCTGGGGTTTTGGCTTTTTTTTGTATTAGTCTAGACAGATTTACAGAAATTGTGGAAGGGGGGCATTTTGGGGGAATTAGTGGCAACTAGGTTATTTTAATGGAAAAATTTGCTGAATTCAAAAATCTAGGTTGCCTAATTTTGTACTGCAACATTTGGTAGCCATCTTGGAAAATGGCAGCTGTGATGATTGTGAAGGGTGATGACATTTGGAGGGAATTGGTGGCAACCAGGTGTTTCTTAATGAAGTGTGCTGAATTTGAAAATCTAGGTTGCCAGATGTTGTAATACATCATTTGGCCACCATCTTGGAAAATGGCAGCCTTTTTTCAGAAATTATTGTGAAAGGTGATGACGTTTGGGGGACATTAGAGGCAACCAGATGTTTCTTAATGAAAGAAACATGCTGAATAAAAATATATAGGTGTTCTATGAAATTAAGCACAAGTTTGTACAGGACAAGATGGATCACTCAAACCTTACTCTGTGGTGGGGATACATGGAAATGACTGAGATTCTCCTTCTGTTTACTAGAGCACAACATCAAGGATTATGGGACTTTCATAACCATTAATTTGCTTCCATGTTACCTTCCTTTATGCGCTATGATCACTTCTACTATGCAAAGAGGGGCACTGTTTACATTGCAGAAATGCAACAGTTGCCACCTTGCTGAATTCAAAACCGGTAAGTTTGTCATCAAGAGGTCAAATAAGAGATTCAATCAGGTTGACCTTGACCAGGCTCAAGAATGGTTGAACAGAACTTGAAAAAGAGGAGGTGGAATTGTGGGAATCACAAAGACCTCAACAGCTTTAAGTCGATGGGAGCTTTCGTATAATCTCTGATCTCAATTGCTGAGGACACCTGTGTGTACAACATGATTTTCCAAGTTGAAACCCTACAAGATGAAGTCAGCAATTCACAGAAACAACACAATAACAAAGATGAAGATTCATTGTTGGCATTCTTCAACGTTTCAAGGTCTTCCACAGTCTGGATGAACCGTGTTTGCAGAACATCGCTAATAAGAACCTGGTCTCAAAAGATATCCAGGATTTCCTACTCAATGCTTGTGAATTTGGCAAAGCCCAGCTAATGGCTTTCATAGAAGAAAGGCTGCTTCATGACAATGAAAAACGTCCTCACAGAGAATTCCATGCCAAAATGATCAGAAACAACCCCAGAACCTTTTATTCTTTGTATGAGGTGGCAAAGTGTACCTGAGGGAAAGAAGAGATTCTTAAAGCAGACAGAAGTATTATACAGTGTTTAGTTGTTGCTTATGAGGGACAATGTCAGGTTGATCTGTCTGAGGTGCTACAACACAAGCTTCCAGCAGTACCAGTGTCACTCGTACACACAATGGTGCATTAAGAACTGGACAGAAATCTCTGCTGGCTGATGTCCTAGTATCAGGTGGTGTTTGCCCTGAAAAAAATTGATCTAAGAAGTAGACGTGTCTAATCACTGAGCAAGCTCTTATAGTTTCCATTGGAGTCCTGCTGGGTGCAGTGGACTCAGAACTTGGAGATCTTGCCCAGGCATTCACTTCATCAGTTCTAATCTCCAGACAGGCCTACAGAAGAACTGATATTGTATTTGATCAGTACAACATTGTTTCTATAAGTTCAAGACAGCATTGAGCAAAAGTCACCAGACCGATACACCCGAGTGATAGACCATGGAGATGTCCCTCCTCCCACAAACTGGAAGAACTTTATGGCATTATCAGAGAACAAAGCAGACCTGGCAAAATTTTTGGCCACAGAGCTAATTGCAAAGGCACCAACTGACAAGGACATCATAATATCTGGAGCATTTGCTGACCCACTGGAAGCAAGAACACCAAATGACAAGTTCGATGTTACTCCTCTGCATGTTTCACATGAGGAGGGCGACACACACATAATTATGTATGCAGCCAATGTTCCTCATGACACAGTCATGATTTCCTGCAGAGACACTGATGTCTTGATACTTTTGCTGGCACACCTGCCCACATTGACTTGCAGAGAACTCTAGATCAAATCAAGAACACATGCAAGCAGGAATTACATTGATGTACGGGAAGTTCATAAATGCTTACCACCTGATTGTGAGGCAGCACTGTTACCTTTTCATGCTCTGACTGACTGTGACAGTACTTCCTTCTTCAGCAATCACACAAAGGTTTCAGTGTAGAAAGGGTTTAATAAACACCACCATCTGTTGAAGGGTTTTGGAAAAGGTGAATTGACACCGGAGAAATTAGGCGAGGCTGAGAAATTTGTATGCGAACTGTACAATCAGATTTGCTGTATGATGATCACAACAAAGAAACCAGAAGAATTGCCACGCACGCAGGATGCATTACAACAACAACTTAAAAGAGTTCATTACCAGAATATGGTGTGGAAACAGGCCAATATACCAATTCCTGTCAAGATCTGAAAACATGGAATTGACATTAGACAATGGAGAACTGAAACCTGTGCCCATGACTATTGATGCCATTCCAAAGCCCAGCACAGAAATGATTTTATGGATGCAAGAAACGATGCAAAATGCATCAGTGCAAGTGTAAAAATAGTAGAAACGTATGTATTCCAAGCTGCAAATGCTGCCGAGGGAGCCACATGTGTGAACAGATCAATGGATTGAACTTACATGTCATAACTCATGAATGCATGCTGACCAAATGTTGAGGTATTACAAAGAAAAACTTGTGTTTATAATAGCATTGTTTATGTGTCTATAACATTGTGTTTATATACACTGCATTTATAATCTTTGTGTTTTATAGTTATAACATGTTTTCAGCTATCTTTACTTATGCCCTTTCAAAATTCCACATTGAAGAAATGTACATGAAAATAAAGTGCACTTTAAAAATGGAGTCTGCAAGTGATTGATGGATGCTTCCCTATCCTGAAAACCATGATATTGTCAACTCTGCAATTTTGTATGAAAAAAAAGTTTGTCCCACTTGGTCAAAATAGGCATAACTACTTTATTTATTCAGAGATTTTAAAAATTAAAAGTTCAGCTTAATGCTTGAATTAGTTGATACAATCTATTAATTAGGATGTAGAAGGACAATTTTATTTTCTACACAATCACAAGAAAACTGAAAAAGCAGCTATTTTCCAAGCTGGTGGCCAAATGATGCATTACATAGTTTGGCAACCTAGATTTTCCAATTCAGCACACTTCTTTCATTAAGAAACACCTGGTTGCCACTAATCCCTTCAAATGTTGTCACCTTCCACAATAATTTCTGAAAAACTGCCATTTTCTAAGATGGCGGCCAAATACTGAGGTACAAAATTAGGCAACCTAGATTTTTGAATTCAGCAATTTCTTTTCCATTAAAATACACCTAGTTGCCCCCAGTTCCCCAAAAATGCTTTCACCAAGTTTTTTATGGGTCTTTTATGAATTTCTGACCTGTCTATGTTTTACTATTTTTATGGCTTGTGATCCTATTGGAAAGGCATCATAACAATTTGATTAAATAAATAAAATAAATAAATATTAAGCCATCTCAGTTTTAGGGCAGAGAAGATGTAGGCCCTTTTTACATGGGCCTCTCCCACTCATGAACACACAGAAATGTGCATGTTCATGAGTGGGCACAATCCGTGTGAAGGACACGGCGCACGCGGTGAGTGGGGGTGCGTGTGCGCTCCCACCTAATACGCATCCCCACTCACCCCCACGTACGGAGCAACTGGGGAAAATAGAGTTTGCTCCCTGCGTGGTGATGAGTGGGGGGTGAGTGGGGATGCATGTGCGGTCGTGTGCACACCCCGCACACCCATTGTACCCCCACCAGCGCACCCCCACTCCCTTCACCCGGCGGCGCCGTGTAAAAACGGCCTTAATGTAGGCCTCTGGTGACCACTTCCAGGGTCTTGGCCATGCTACCAGGGGTCCTGGAAAGATGAAAGAGGTGTCTTTCCTTTATACCATTTGGCTCTTTGGGTGTTTTCAGACATGACTCTAACCCCAGTTTAACCACACTTGAACATTTCTTATGCATGTTGCAGGGCTGCATAGGGCACTGCAACAATACAGCCCTGCAACATGCATAAAAAACATTCAAGTGTGGTTAAACTGGGGTTAGCATCATGTTTGTAAACACCCTTTGTCAGCATTTGAATTTCCTGGAACCTGGATAAGTGGAAGTCCTAATTGTCATTAGGAAGTGAAACAATTAGTGGGAAGCAAGGAGCTGTCCTCTCCTGCCCTCACCATGAACTGTTCTTTTTCACTGCTTAAAAGTACAGACTATCGGACATGCTCATGGTCTTCTGGCCATGGGGCAAATCTGTGCCCACGATCAACAGTACATAAGATACTCTTTGAAAGGGAATCCTACCTTTTGTTGCAATTGTTGTCTGCTCATGTCTAAGCACCTATTTTGAGTCTTTCCCTGTAAAATCCTGTCTTTTCTGACAGGATTTCTGCAGCAGGGGGTAAATTTGTCAGTGTTCCTAGTCCCTGCTGTCGGATTTGGTCCCCAAAGGTGAATGAATGTTGTAGGTGAGGTTCTACTTCTCTGAAGAGAGTGCTGTCATGTTCTATTGTAACGGAAGAGACTGCACGCTTGCAAAAGATGAGCTAGTGAAGAAGTACTTGCTCCCCAGCAAATTTAGTGATTTTCTGCTTGACCCACATAAGGTATAATATCCAGAGGCTGGGGCCCTTGGGCGTCAGCCCTTGGGTGCCCGCCGAAGGGCGACACCAAAGGGTGTCGACCGTTGGCTGGGGCCGTTTGTTGAGCCGGGGTGCCTGGGGGTCCTTCAACCGGACAGACACCGTATCAGACACCATGCTGCCAGCTGCTCCTGGGGGAGCAGACTTACCGGGGCTTTCTATCTGCCGGACCTCCGAGGGGGCTCGTTGTGCTGCCGCTGCTGGGATGCTCTGCCGCTGCCACTGCTGTGACTGCCCGCTGAAGACCGACGGGGCAACAACAACATGGACAGTTGGGGTGGGAGCAGGGGAGACAAAGGATTAGGGTGTTGAGGGGGGGAGCCCCAGCACCAACCCCTGGTGGCAGCAGGGGAGGTGGGGTTAGGATGGGGGGGGCGTGATTTTTGGAATTAGGTTAAGGGGTAGAGGGGTTTGTGTTGTTGATTTAGAACTGTTTAATATTTAGATTGTTGTTGTACTCGGGCATTGCTGTGGATGATAGGTCCCCCCTCCTGGTGAGAGCAGGAGGCTAAGGGGGGGATGTGTGATGGGCTCCTTCCCGGTGGCAGCAGAGATGGAGCATATGGAAGGACTGGTGTGATTATATGATGTAATATTATTGATTTGTTGTTTTTATATTGGATTGTTTGAGGGATGGGGAGGGTATGGTTAAAAATGAAATGGTATGTTATGAAATGGTATGTTGCGTTAATTGAGGGGTCACTGCAGTTGTGTTGTTTGTGTTGAATTTATAATTGTTATTGTTTTTTGGATGTCTTCTACTTTTGTTGTTAGCTGCCTTGAGTCGCCATAGGCGAGAGAGAGCGGGATATAAATAAAAGTTGACTTGACTTGATAATAGACTCAACCGAGCTTACATTTCAAACTTTGGCTTAAATTTAAAGGAAACTATAACAAATGCCTTCGGTTTGGGTACATGAAGTTTCAGTCTTAAAAATGTGCTATTAATTATTACATTAGATAAAGTGATACATAGAAAACAGTGCCACAAAAAATAAAGCCTTGAATGAAGTCCACTTATGCTCATCTAGTGCAAAACGTAGCGAAGAGCTTGGCCATAAATCTGAGCCCAGTCATCTATACATAGCAATCCTTGCCTGCTGTAAATAAATACCTTTGAGTATGTGAGCAGTTTCAAAGATATAGACATTTAGTCCAGTGAGGAATACATGAAATAAAAAGTATTCTAGTCCTTTTAAAGTATTGGATAAATGATAAGAAAACCATTCCTCTCCCAACCCCCAGGATGTTCATCCATTTTTAATTTAACTATTAAACACAGAGGACACAATCCTCCATTAAAGCCAATGGCAAAAACTCCTGTTGATTTTGATGTGGGAGGATTGTCCCGAGACTCTCTTTTCAGGCTCTAAACCAGGGGGAGCCAAACTGGGGCTTGGAAGCCTTAAGAGGCTCTTGGGCAATTCAAGTGTGGCTCTCAGCCAGCAGTCCTGGGCCTGGTGCTACTTTAATGTTACTGTGTGTTATTTCATTTCATTTCATTTGAGTCTCAGAATCTGATCACAGCTGCTCCTCAGAACTCAGCAGCCAGGACCCCAGACCCACTGCCCCACCAACCCATCACAAAATAGGAGAGGCTGTATGTGTGTGTGTGTCTTGTGGCTCTAGGACGTATGAAGATTTTGGCATGCAGCTCTTGTGTTGGGAACTTTGGCCGCCCCTGCTCTAAACTCTTTGGGGAAGTGATCTTTCCCTGTACTGATTCAGATGTAAAGATGACAGAATGCACCACAACAATGCTGCACAGAACTCGGGGTTTGTAGTGTATTCCCTGGCTGAACGAGAAACAAAAGGGTTAAAATTTTCTCAAGGAAGCCTGTTCTCATGCAATTTTCAGTCAAATTTTGTGGGACTGAAAGGCTTTGACAGGTCGGATAAGCGTTAGATAGGCATTTAAAGCAAACACCCACAGAGCAGCAAACAGGACAAGGACACCCTTACTTCTGCTATCTCCCTTGCTAGACAACACTTCTATGCCTCCCGCATTGAGTCCTGTTCTCAGGACCCTCGCCGCCTGTTCTCTACCTTTGACTCCCTCCTCAAGCCTCCCT
Organism: Sphenodon punctatus; assembly: GCA_003113815.1. Classification (NCBI taxonomy): domain Eukaryota; kingdom Metazoa; phylum Chordata; class Lepidosauria; order Sphenodontia; family Sphenodontidae; genus Sphenodon; species Sphenodon punctatus. Next base: position 7,120,420 of record QEPC01005340.1, read on the forward strand.
GTCCTCCCCCTCCTTCTTCCCTTTCTGCTCAGGATCTTGCCTCCTTCTTCACCTCCAAGATAGACAAGATCCGCCTCGACATCGCTTCCCACTCCTCTCTTCCCACTCCCACCCCTCTCCCTCCTCCCCCTCCTTCTCTCATGTCCTCCTTCTCCCCTGCCTCCCTTAAGGAAATCTCCTCTCTGCTCTCCTCCTCCAACCCTTCCACTTGCCCCCTTGATCCCATTCCTTCCCGCCTCCTCACCTCCATTACTCCCACTGTCGCCCCTTCCTTCCTGCACATCATCAACCTCTCCCTCTCTACTGGCTCTTTCCCTTCTGCCTTCAAACATGCCACAGTCTCTCCTATTCTCAAAAAGTCCACTCTTGACCCCTCTGACCCTTCTAGCTATCGTCCTGTCTCACTCCTTCCTTTTGCTTCCAAGCTGCTTGAACGTGTTGTCTACTCCCGCTGCCTTGACTTCCTATCCTCCAACTCCTCCCTTGACCCCCTCCAATCTGGCTTCCGCCCCCTTCATTCTACTGAAACTGCTCTCGCTAAGATCACCAACGATCTTCTGGTGGCTAAATCTAAACGTCTCTATTCCATTCTTGTCCTCCTTGATCTCTCTGCTGCCTTCGATACTGTTGACCACTCACTCTTGCTGGATTCCCTTCACTCCCTTGGCTTTTGTGGCTCTGTCCATAACTGGTTCTCCTCCTACCTCTCTGACCGCTCCTTTAATGTGTCTCTCTCCAACTCCACCTCCTCCTCCTTCCCCCTCTCAGTTGGTGTTCCTCAAGGCTCTGTTCTTGGCCCTCTCCTCTTCTCGATCTATACCTCATCCTTAGGCAAACTCATTGCCTCCCATGGCTTCCAATACCACCTCTATGCTGATGACACTCAACTCTATCTCTCTACTCCCTCTCTCTCTCCCTCTGTTCAAGCTCGTCTCATCAACTGTCTCTCTGACATCTCTACCTGGATGTCTCAACGTCAACTCAAACTCAACATGGCTAAAACTGAACTCCTTATCTTCCCCCCTCATCCTTCCTCTCCTTCCTCACTGTCAATAACTATTGATGGAGTCACCATCCTGCCTGTCCCCCAAGCCCGTAGCCTAGGCTTCATCTTTGACTCAGCCCTTTCTTTTAAACCCTACATTGACTCTGTTGCTAAATCCTGTCGCTTCTCCCTCCATAACATTGCTAAGATTCGCCCTTTTCTCTCTGTCTCGTCTGCCAAAACTCTTGTTCATGCTCTGGTCATCTCTCGCCTCGATTACTGTAACCTCCTTCTCACTGGCCTTCCCCGGTCTCACCTTTCTCCCCTCATCTCTGTCCAAAACTCTGCTGCCAGGGTCATCTACCTCGCCAGTCGCTTCGACCATGTGCAGCCCCTCCTCTCTTCGCTTCACTGGCTTCCCCTTCCTGAACGAATCCTGCACAAGCTCCTAGTCTTCACCTATAAAGCTCTTCACAACCTTGCTCCCCCCTACCTCTCTGCACTTATCGCCCTCCATACTCCAGCCCGTGCACTTCGCTCCTCCTCTGTCCCTTCTCTCACCCTTCCACGCCTTCCCTGCTCCCCTAAGCGCCTTCGTCCCTTCTCACTTGCTGCCCCCCATGCCTGGAACTCCCTCCCTGTCCACATCCGCCTTGCCCCCTCCCTTCATACCTTCAAATCTCTCCTTAAAACTCACCTCTTTCGCTCTGCTCTGTCTGACTCTTTATCCTGCTGAGCCACTATTCCTATACCTACGATCGGTTTACCCTTATCCTTGCAACATGGACCTGCCTGCTGTCATTCTCATCGTAACCAAGCCAAGTACGTGCACTTGAGACCTCGCATCTTCATGAATGTTAGACCCCTTGTCTCTCCCTCTGTTCCCCTTCCTAAGTCTCTCCCCCAGCTCCTGTCTCTCAGATTGTAAGCCCTAGGGGCAGGGACCGTGTCTATTTTATTACTTTGTAAAGTGCCAGGCACACTGCTGGTGCTATATAAATGTTTGTTAATAATAATAATAATAATAATAATAATAAAATAAGTAATGGTGACTAGTATTTTGTGTGTTTTATTTTCCAATGTCAGAGTTTCCAGGCCTCGCGCTTTTAAACGAGCAGCGCAAAAGCTGTCTCACTACCTGCCTCCTCACTACCGTGACGGCAGCTCGCTGATGCAGATTTGAGGGGAAAGGATTTCCGGGCCGGTCTGATGCGCAAAAGACGTGGCTGCAAACTGCATGAAGCATTTAGACAAACCGGAAGGACACGGCTGCAAACCACATGAAGCATTTAGACGAGAACAAAGTCAGGCAGCTGATTAAAGGATCAGCTGCGTTTTTCTGTCTCATCTAAAAATGCCCTTAGTCCTCAGAGAAGCACCTCTTGGAGACAATAAATTAGGAGATCAATGATCCGAGAACTGTTAGAAATATGAATATATCATTAGAAGGAACTCAAATTGTTAGGTCAACATAAGAGGCTGCACTGGTCTCTTTTAATAGTCTTACTTTTATGGAAGGTTATAACCACCTTAGGTACCTATCTGAGTGCATTATTACTAGAATCATAATTATTTCTTCATATACTGACCCTGGAAATCAAAAAGGGACCATAAAGCCTTCAGCTTATATAAAAGGTGAGACAAGCTAATTGCACACAATCATGTGGCCCATGGGTTTTATAAAGCTCCCTGCTGCTCATATTTTTAATCCATTGTGTTCTACGGTCAGCCTATTGCAACAGATTATTTTAGTAGCCTAAATGTTCTCCTTTCCTTCCAAGAACTGATCCAAAGCCTGCTTTAGTCAGTGAATAGTCTCCCAATGGATCGAACATCTGAGCCTCTTTGAATACAGCTGCACTTCACAGCTTCTGCCCATCTGTAATGAGAAACTTGTTTCTGCATGAAGATGTGATGTCTGCTTATTTGGTTCCTAACGATTCTTACCAGCTTTGATACTTCAGCACCAATGGCTTCCAGTGCAGAACTGTAGCCAGGCAGTTGACCTAATATATAGCATCTCAACTTTAGTCCTCATACATTCCAGTAGTAGTTGGGGGCAAAATACCCTCAGACACTGGGAGCTGTAATGATGGCTTATAACAACCTTGGCTCGCTCACTCTCTCTCTCTCCTTCTGTGGGAACTGTTTTGGGGAAACTGAGGGTAAAAACAGACATGATAATTTATTTTTATTTCTTATTTATTTCTTTGCATTTTTTAGCCGCCCCCTCATGCCTACGGCATCTTGGGGTGGCTTACAAAAAGAATAAAATACACAACACTAAAATTCAATAAAAGGCATACAAAAACCTCCAACAATAATTAAAAATGTATTCCCCAACTACCCCACCCTCCCACCTTCCCCTCCGAAGGCCTGGGCAAACAGCCAGGTTTTGCAAACTCGGCGGAAAGCCAGCAAGCCTGGGGCCAGACGGGCTTCCTCCGGGACGGAGTTCCAAAGTCGCGGCACGGCCACCGAGAACGCCCTCTCCATGGTGGCCCCCCGTTTTACACAGGGGACCTCCAGAAAGGCACCACCAGTGGACCGAAGGGGTCGCTCTCAGATGTGAAGGGCGAGGCGGTCCCTGAGATATGAGGGGCCCAGACCGTGTAGGGCTTTGTAGGCCAAAACCAACACCTTGAATCTGTCTCCGCTTGCTATCGGCAGCCAGTGCAGAGCATGGAGCATGGAGTAATATGCTCCAGTCGACCCGTCCCTGTCAGGAGACGAGCTGCCGCGTTCTGCGCTAGCTGCAGCCTCCGAACCAGTGTCAAGGGAAGCCCCACTTAGAGCGTGTTGCAGTAGTCTAGCCTCGAGGTGATGAAGGCATGAATGAGGGTGGCCAGGTCAGGCCTGGAGATGTATGGGTGCATCCTTTGCACCATATACAACTGGTGGAAAGAAACTTTAGCCACCGCCTCCACCTGTCGATCCAGGCACAGGTCTGAATCCAACAGTACCCCCAGACTCTGAACCTGCTGGGCTACCGGAGGGCAGACCCCCTCTATAAGGGGAGCTAATACCTCCATCGCCCTACCCACCATCATCACCTCCGTCTTATCGGGATTCAGCTTCAGTCTGCTCTGCCGCATCCAATCCGCCACGTCCTCCAAACACTGGGAAAGTACTGAGACGACACGACCTGGGTCGGTTGAAAAAGAGAGGTACAGCTGAGTATCATCAGCATATTGGTGACAGCGCACCCTGAACCCCCTCACGATCTCCCCCAAGGGAGATCACATTAAACATATACACATTAAACAATAATGGAGACAAGATGGATCCTTGCGGAATGCCACAATCCAGGGCCCGGGGGCTAGATGTTTCAGCCCCCAGCTGGCTTGTCCCCGAGAGGAATGAGCAGAACCACCAAAGGACAGTCCCGTCCAGACCCCCCAGGGCTCGCAACCGTCTCAACAGCAGTTCACTGTATCAAAAGCGGCTGAGAGATCTAGCAGGACCAAGAATGTTGAGAATCCTGTGTCCATCTCCCGGCAGAGATCGTCCACCAAGGCCACCAATGCCATCTCTGTACCATAACTGGGGCGGAACCCAGATTGAAAAGGGTCGAGGAAACCAGTGCCGTCCAGATGTGCCTGGAGCTGCACTGCCACTGCCTGTTCAATAATCTTCCCTAAAAAGGGAAGATGAGAGACAAGTCGGTAACTGGTGAGTGCATCCACATCCTAGGATGGCTTCTTCAGCAGGGGACGCACCACAGCCTCGAGACTGGGTGGCAATCTCCCCTGCCGAAGTGATGCGTTGACTACCCTCGCCAGCCCCGACCCCAGGGTCTCCCTGGAGGCTTTCACCAACCAGGACGGGCATAGATCTAGTTCGTAACTGGTGGCTCTGACAGACCCCAGAACATCCACAGCATCGGCTGGCGTCAATTCCCGAAACTCATCCCAGAAAGATGGATCAGACGGTGCCTCTATACCCTCGTGCTCCTCCCCTACTGCCCCTAATCTGATGTCAAAGCTACTCTGGATCCGAGCGATCTTGTCTGCAAAGTAGATGGCAAACTCCTCACAGCGGACCTGGGACAAGTCCCCATCCAGGTGGAGGGAGGCCGGACTGACCAGCCCCCACACCACCCTGAACACTTCCGCTGGATGTGACTTTGCAGACGCTATAAGGGCAGCAAAGAACTCTTTCTTTTGCTGTCCTTACAACCTCCAAATTGGACCGCAAATGGGTCCTATGGAGAAGTCAGTCGGATTCAGGATCAGCTGCGTTTTTTGTCTCGTCCCGCCTCAAGGTCAGAACAGAAGACAGCTCAAGGGTATGCCCCCCCACATGGGTTGGGCCGTTGGGACAAGTCCACGCTTGCCATGGCGGCCAGGAACTTTCGCTCCACTCCTACAAGGCCGGCATCGGCATGAGCGTTTGAAGTCCCCCAGGACCAAAGTCCTGGAGGGGTTCAACGCCACCTCCGAGGACAGCTCTGCTAGAGCGGCAAAGGATGCTGCTGGGCAGGAAGGGGCCCAGTACACCAGCAGCACCCCGAGATTGCCCCCAGCCAAATCAAACACCACATGGAGAGCCTCAATACATCATCATCATCATCATGTTTATTTATATCCCGCTTCATTTCTAAAGACTCAAGGCGGCGTACAACAAAAATTATACATTCACTGGAAATCCAATCCCACGCAGGGGTCCAGCACACAATCTCAATACAAATATATTAGTACAACAATAACCCAAATTCACAAAATCCAATCATATCCTATCTGGCCACCCCTACACTCAGGCGGTGGCCCCCACCTTCCATATATCCTGCTCCCACCAGGATACTCAGCTGGCTCCCCACTCTCTCACCGGGAGGGCCAGCCAACCTTACAACGTTCACAATAATGCTCATCCCCCAACCCCTTAGACCCCACAATAGGCCAAGGAGCTACAGGATTTCCATATTAACAGTCAAAATTCCAAAATATCTATACAAAACCCCTCCTAACACTCCTACTTCAATACCTGAAATCTCCTGAACTGGATATCTCCTAACTGGACAATCCTCTCTAAAAATAATAACCACACCACCACCCCGGCCCCCCGTGCGGGGCTGGTGCTGCACAGCATACCTGGCTGGAATGAGGTTGGCCAAAATTGGCCCCGCCTCCTCGTCCAGCCAGGTCTCTGTAATGCGTGCAAGGTCCGCAGCTCCATCCAGGATCGCATCCCGGATTACTGGGGCCTTATTTACTACGGACCTTGTATTGAGCAGCAGCAGCCCTTTGCCGGTGGCCCTTATACCCTGCTCCTCCCTCATCCTCAGTGGGGGAGTGGCTATCTTAATCTCCATAAGGAACCTTGGTTCCCTGGGAGTACAAGCCCTCCATCCCCTTGGACCATACCGTCCCCACCCCATAACCACCCCAATAGCTGCTCCTTCCTCTCTGTCTGCTCCATCCTGGCCCCCTCCCACTGGCTGCCCACCCAAGGGCCTCCAGAGTCTCCCTCCCCGCTTTTACCCACAACCCCTCTTTCCTCATCATAACCATTTCGTCCTATCCCATCCTCCCTCCCCCTCCCTCCGCCACAGCCCCTTCACATTTCCATCCCATCTTCCTATATCCCTCCTCCCCCATCTAATACCTAAAAAAAACAAAAACCCTCTGACTGGCCCTCCTGCTGCCACCAGGGGCCGGGATCAGAGGCATTTCCCGTTCCCCGTCCGATCTTCCCCTGCCACTGGGTATCAGATCAGAACCCCCACCTACTGCCACCAGGTGCCCCCCCATCTTCATCTCCTGCTGTCACCAGGGGTCAATGCCAAGGGGGAAAAAAACCTTCCCCTCTCCATCCAGCTACCCCTGCCATCAAGCATCACCACTCTCCACCTCCCTCCTTCCCCCCCCATTTCCCCCTTCCCCTCTTTTAAAACCAGCACTTCGACTCACCCAACTAATATTCCCCCTGGCCCCCCTATGACCCCAAAACTGCCGCCGGCTCCTTCTTGTACCCCCCCCCCCGGGCAGCTTCCGGGTCAGGGAGTCAGGCCAGGGCACCCAGCCCAGGTGCGCTGGCTTCCTGGCTCCCCTAACCCCCGGCACCGTCTCTTTCCTCCGCAGATGGATGTCGGGGATCCGGAGCGGAAACTGGAGCAGCTCAGCGGGATCAGCGGCGGTGGCTCTCGCGGCGGCAATGACAGCAACCCCGGGCCAGATGATGCAGGTGAGTCCAGCCGCTGAAACCGCCGGCAGCTCCACTTAGGCCCACTTAGGCCTGTTGTGGCCTGGGACCCACTGGCACATCTGTTTAGGTGCTGCCAGGTGTTGGCCTGCTTTTGCCCTGGGGTGAATAGGTGACTAGCCCGGGCCGTGTCCTTGGAAAATACTTGAGATCACAGCCTGGGCTAAGGGACACCCATGCAGGGTAATGCATGCTAACATGTCTGTGCAGCCCCACCATACCCACCCCATCTTGGGGACCACTGTGGCTGTCCGCCATGGCTGCCCTTTGTGGTCGCGGGGGTGGGGGAGGAGGGCAGAGGGCTGGGAGCAGGGTGCGGCCGCCTGCCCCATCTGGATGGTGCGGGTGGCGAGAGGGCTCTCTAGTCGCAGGCACGTTAGTTTTGTGCCCCTGCCCACCCCGGGCTGTGTCGGCTGCCGTTTCCCACCCTAGGCTGGGAAGCCGCCATGTCTGCCCACGTGTCTGTTTTTACCCTGAGACTCGGTCCCTTAACTATTTTTGTTGTCTGGAGCTGAAGGATGTTCATACTTTAATAATTTTCCTGGTGTAGTTCTTGGAATGGGCCTAGATTTTAGCAGGCAACGACTCCCATCACCTTATCCTCTTTCAAGTCACTCCCCTAAACTCACCCTTTTTACAATGCTACAGAAAACTGCAACATGATAAAGACTCAGCAAGTAGTAAATTTTGATTGCTGCTCTTTATTGCCTGGAAATTGCACAAATCCTATTTTTGTTATTGTTACCCATTTGCCCCATTGTCACTCTAGCCTACTTGTTAAGACTTTAAGTGTAGCCAGTTCAAAGACTGGTTTAGAAGTCCAGATGTGTTTCCCTCTGATGGCAGTGCCAGCCTACAAAAATCGAATGTATCTGCTACTTCCTGAGGTAAGTAGGCCTTATAGCTCAGGTAGGTACAGACTTGTGCATCAAGAGCTGGAGGGTCTTTGGTTCAATCCTTCATGTATCATCTGATAGCCAGGTGCCATGAGCTCTCCGGGGGGAGGGCTACCCCCGGGTCTGCTCCGGTGGCAGTGGGTTTACAGGGAGCCCACTGCTGCTGCCATCAGCAGTCTGCCCACGCGCACGCCCCCTTACCATAGAACTGCAGGCAGACAGAGATTGGGTGCCTGAGATGGATCTGCTCTGCTCCTGCTCTATCACACCCTTGCGGTGCTCTGGGATATTCCAGAGCACTGCAAGCCGAGCTGGCCCCATGAACCCAAAGCACCGGCTACAGGCAGAGCAGTGGTCCATCTAAAGGATGGATGACCACCGCAGCTCTGCTCCTGGCTGTGGGTTGCCCCAGCAATGGCCATAAACCTATGGGTGGCAGCCTAGAGTGGTTGCCGATCTGCCCGCAGCTCTATGGCAAGGGGAGGGGGGGTGCATGTGGGCAGCAACAGTGAGGTCTGTTTAAACCCACTGCTGCCGATGCAGACCCAGGGATGGCCACCCCAGGGTTTGTCTAGCACAGGGGTGGGGAACCTTTTCCAGCCTGGGGGCCACACTGAATATTTTTACAACCTCTGAGGGCCACAAAGAGGTTGGCGGCGGGCGCTTAACAGGTTTATTCAAGAAAAGGAGGGCCCCGATCATGGATCTGTGCCATGGATCTGTCTCCTGCCCTCGTGTGCCCTCGTGTGCATGCCTTCTACTCTGCTCCCTTATCATGAGCTCCATTTTTCAATGCTTTGAGGGTAGAGAATGGATCCAAGGGCCAGATCCAGGAAGTGGAAAGGGGTCACATAAAGACTTGTCAAGGGCCACATTTGGCCCCCGAGCCTGAGGTTTCCCACTCCTGGTCTAACATCTGATCATGGGAGGGGGGCCCAGAGGAGTGGGTGCAGGCATTCCTCTAGACCCCCATCCCTGATCAACTGTTTCTTGAGGTGGGGAGAGGGGCACACGCATGGCTCCTCTAGGCTCTCCCTCCCCACATCAACCTGGATGGACCAGAATCCCATCCTGGCTGTGAGAGACTGGCACTAGTGCCCAACGCTCACAGGGTTGCCCCAAGCATGGTGGGACAAAAGTGCCCGGATTCACAGGCTTGCTCCACCTTGAGCAGCCTTGCCCCCTGTGGGTTAAGGCTGATCTGCGATGCGTCCTCAGGTGTTCCATGAAATTAAGTACAAGTTCGTGCAGGATGAGATGACTCACCCAAACTTTGCTCTCTAGTGGGGATACATGAAAATGGCTGAGATTCTCCTTCTGTTCACTAGAGCAAAATGTCCAGGGCAAGCGAACATCTGGCAGCCCACAGACACACAAGCCACTGTATCCTGTGCCACAGAGGGACAAGGCTGCCCAGGGAGGGGGGAGTGTCTCATGTAGCTACACCCAGACTCTTTTAACTAAGGTCCTATAAAGTCTTATTCCTAAGTAAATGTTGAAGTAATTTCTCACAAGAAAAATTCAACATATGCATAATTGGTTGCTGGCAAACAGCAAAAGAATGTTTGAGTTCTTTTTACTATTGCTTTACAGAGCCTTTAAAAAGTACTAAAATATACAGCTTTGATCTTGTCCTTTACATACATTTCAAGATCCACTGTTCTTCCATTCTGGTAAGACTTTGTTTTACAAGGAATAAGACTTTGTTTTTCCAAGAAGTCCTTGGGAAAAAATATAAGTTATGTATTTTTATTTTTAGTATAATTTTTAAAATGTTTTTTATGAAGGTATTCAAGCTTTCCTCAATTTCCGCTATAACATTGCTACAGAAAGCCTTAGGAAAGGGCCTGTAGTGCTGTCATAAAAGGTGCAGACTCTACCATCCCTAACGATGAATTACTTATGTCCTGTTTGCATGTAAAGTTCCCTTGGGGGAATGATCACATACCCTTTGTTCTTTAGAGATACTTACCTCTTCTTTTACCTCTCTCTTTATTTGTTGTCCTGCATGAGGGGAGCATATCCCAGGGTGTACTACTTCTGATTTTGTTGCTATGCAGTGGGAACTTCAAGGGTGTCCTTAGACATAATGTCAACGGGTGTCTGAATGTGTGTTTTGACCTTGATATGAACACCAGTTTGGCCCTGCGTTCACCATGTGGCGCTTAGATGCATGGCAAATCGTTGTTTTGCTTGCCACCTGATCTCAGCACGCAAATGCTGCTGCCTCGTTCCTGTGTTGTGCCTGCTGACATGCCATGCAATATCATTAGACACAGCGTTGGCCACATGTTCAGCCGGAACACGCAAATTGTCCTTGCGATGCAGTGGTGTTTGTTCACATTGCGTGTTCAACAGGTGGCCAAATTGGTGTTGGTATTGTTATGGTGCTTACACACAACGGCCAAACACGTGCTTAGGGGTGTTGACACGCAACTTTCGTTATGTCTAAAGATGCCCCAAGAGAGCACGAAGGCCTGTGGGGATGATGCATAAGTGACTGCTTATCTCCTGGATGTTCCCATACAATCTAACCCAAGGGTAACTACATCTGGAATTAGTTCATGCAGAGGTCCCTAACTAGAGGGCATTTTTAGATGTTCATGGAAATTGTCGGGGTTTGTAATCTCCCAGAGTCATTCCTCTCCTGCAACAAAGATGCTTCTGCTGAGAAACCTGGGATTGCAATGTCACATCCTCATAGGAAAGTCTCGTGAGAATTGCAATCAGGGCATATTTAGACGTGCATGATGAGCAATTTGCACAAGTCTCACAGGAGTTTTTAAATGTACATTTGGAAACCCTCAATATCTAGGGTTTATGGATGCGCATTAACACGTGGACATTTCCGCAAGACTCGCAAGAGTGTGCAGGTAATTTGCAGGGTTTATTGCCCTTCTAGCATCTCATCTAAAAATGGCTTCTACCATATCCTCAGGAGTGCACTGTGTGAACACCTGCCCAGACCCTTCAAGTAAGGGGAAGTTATCCAGGAGGGTTTCATGTGAACAAAGCTTCTCTGCAGATTTTCTCAATAAGAATCATTAGAGTAAAATACTACTCACTGTGAGGAAAGTTATCCGAATCTAGTCATACTGTATGTATGTAGCTTGAATGATTTTGTGTTATGAATACAAATGCTATGAAAATCAGCACACTTCTTTTCCCCAGTAAGGCCCCTAATTCCTCCTGCTGTTCTCATTGCACCCTGAATCATTCCTGGCTAATACTGCTGTTATTAATTAATATCTTAGCATGAGCTACAGGGAAAATGTTTCCCAGAGTCAAATTCTGGCAAAGATACTTTTCCAAGCTCAGAAGCTCAGCTACAAGGTAACCTTCAGCAGGAGATCAGTGCATCATAATCTCTTTCTGAACATGCAGGATTTTTTGGGAGGGAAGAGAGTGGGTGAGATTGTGAGATGTAGAGACAAGAAACTGAAAGCACAGGCTGAACCTACAACTACATTTGGACGCTTCGTTCTTACATTCAGTCTTTTAAAACCGATTTCATTGGGCAGACATAGCAGGAAGAGAGTGATTATCAGTGAAGGACAAAAACAGAACAGCGTTTTGCTGTATTTTCTTTTATTCTGGCACTGATCAGCAACAGAGATAATGATCTTACACACACAGTGGTGTCTGCAGTGTATGCGATGTATTTTCTCCTTAAATGCATGATTCTCAATTTGCAGCAGTGTAGCCACAATGCTAAGGACCTTATTTAGTCAGCAATCTCAGGACAAATAGTCTTGATGGAGATACAGATTTACGTCCATGTACTTGTTTGGGAGAACTGGTGTGTGTTCTAGTGGAATTATATCTGTAAAGCAGGTGGCTGTTCTATCACTGTAGTCCCATCAGCTGTCATGCCCCATATAATCCTGGGAGGTTTCAGAAGTTTAAATTGGTATTCTGATTTCCACCCCTGAAGCAGGAATAAAGCCATTCAACAATATATCTATAATAGGCTAATCTGGGGGTCATAGTCAGGGGCATAGCTACCATGGAATGAGGGGGCTCAGTTGAGCCTGGGTCCTAGACTCTGAGGGGGCAGGGTTGCCAGATATGTAGATTTTTAAAGGAACTTTGCAGTTCTTCCCCAGGCCCCCATTTCTTCCTAGAGATGGCTGTGGCTCCAGTGGGGACCACACAACACTGTTTATCCTGCGCAGCTGCAGCCAGCCTGCAATGACAGGGATTGGGCCCACCGCCATCTCCAGTGGGTTCAGAGCGTTCTGTTCATCCAAAATACTTTTGAACTGCTGACATAAGAAACTGATAACTTGTACTGCTTCACTCTTTCACTGGCACATGAGATCTTTCCCTAATTATTCCCTACTCATTTCAAGCGACAAGGTTAGGTTTTCAAAACAGCTCAGTACACTCAGCTGGTGATACTTACTAATTCTGGGCACTTAGCATTTTTGAGAAGCTGACCTTTAAGCCTGACCATTTCACGTGAATAATATACTAGATGTTATCTACTACATAGGACATCTTCCTTGCTGGAACATTTGGATGAGATGATGATATGTGGTAAGTCTGTAAAATGTAGTCAATGCCAAACACTACCCTTTGAGGGGCCAGGAGGTAGTGGTATGGACTACATGGTACAGAGTTACCACATAGTATTGTCACATCTGAATGCTGGCGCTGCAGTAAGGGAGAGAGAGGGGTGAAATGCTACATGTAGTTATTATATAGTATGTACAGCATGTTTGAAAGTGTGTGTGTGAGCTATGCTTAAACGAGAGCAGTGTTCTTTTGAAAATTTGAGTCCTGGCTCACTTTCTTCCTCTCCGATGAGACCCCCACTCTCATCCTCAGTGACTTCCACATTCACGTTGATGTCCCTTCCCAGCCCTCCATCTCTCACTAGCCTCCTCCTTCAACCTCCACCTTTGGACCAACTTCCCCACCCATGCTAACGGCCATTCTCTTGACCTCGTCTTCTCTAGAAACTGCTCTGTCTCTGATCTCTCCTTCGATCCTCATCCCATCTCTGACCACTTTCTTGCCTCTTTCAATGTCTCCCACTCTCCCCCTTCCTCTTCCCCTTCTCCACGCCCCTTCCATGACCTGCAGGCCATTAACCCCCTGGATTTTGCCTCCTCTCTCTCCCCTTCTCCCCTCAGTCTTGGCCGCCTCCTCCTCCCCTGATTCTGCCATTTCTACTTTCAATGCCCCTCTCTCCACCACCCTTGACTCCCTTGCCCCCCCTCTCCTCCCACCCTGCCCACTCCCACAATCCCCGTCCTTGGCTCACCCCCAGTAACCGCCACCTCCGCTCGTACACCCGTGCTGCTGAACATCTTTGGTGCAAATCCCACTCTCATGCTGACTTCCTTCACTTCAAATTCTGTCTCTCCTCCCTTACTCCTGCTGTCTCCCTCACTAGACAGAATTA
>QEPC01005340.1:7141483-7169360 GCA_003113815.1 Sphenodon punctatus
CCCCCCCCCCCCCCCAGCCCCTTTCCATGCTCGCTGCTCTCCTTTCCTACTGGGAAAGGGGATTTTGTTTTGTGGTGTTTTCTGGACTATTTCATGTCCTCAGAACACACATGCTGAGATGACAAATATATTGAAAAGAGACCCATTATCTCTTCTGCCTAAGGGTTTTAATGCTGAAAGGGAGGCAGCCGCGCCCTTGTTCAATCTGTGGAGTCCCCAATCTGGAGTCCCCACTGGGAAAGGAGAGGAGCGGGGATCAAAGCCAGTGCATTGGAGGATTATAAAATCCTCTGGAGGAGCTGCACAGATCCTGTGATCTCCTCGGTTCCTTTCCTGAATGGACATGGGACCCACACAGCTCCTCTGGAGGGGCTGTGTGCTGGCTTTTATCCCTACTCTCCTTTTCCAGCAGCTCCTTGGCTCTCTCAGCTGACAGCCAGCTGGGACAGGGGAGCACAGATCATGCTTCTAAGAGCCTTTGGGTACATCTGCGTTCCCCTCTTCCAGCCGGTTGTCAACAGAGAGGGGCACGCTAGCCACGCCTCTGTGGTGCTTGCTGGTGAACCTGGAGCTGCAGCCTGGAGCTGTGTTGTTTTTTTCTATGTCCATACAAGCAGTTAGTTGTTATATGCTCACTTTGTTGTTCAGTAGTTCTTTTAGGAATCTGAAGTAGTTTTCCTGTGTTCCGTGATGTGTGTTAAATTGAACAAACAGCAAAGTGGTGAATTCAACTAACTGCATGGATACTAAATTTGAATATTTGTTGAAGCATGCAAATAATTTGCTTCTTCCAAAAGTATTCTTTAGGTAAACACAGACATGAAGCCGGTGTGGCAGCTCCTTGGCCTGACCCGGGAAACCGCAGTTGACACGGCCCGAGCTGTGTCGGGACACTGAACAAGCATGCCCATGGCTAGAGAGCCGTCCCGCTGCCTGCACGTTTGTTGAGCTCCCGGCCCTACCAAGTCCACGCAAGTGGCAGGACGGCTCTACAGATGCGGGCATGTTTGTACGGTGCCCCGACACGGCTCTGCTCCCAGCACCCCGCCCCCTGCCATGACAAACAGCCATGGTGGCCAATGATGGGCAGCCATAGCAGCCAACCATGGTAGCCCCCGACCCACAGCAGATGAGGCGGACCCTTAGTCTGAGCTATGGCCCTGAGATTTTCCAAGGACACAGCCTGAGCTAATCGCCTACCCGCCCCGGTGCAGTCCCAGGCCAATATCTGGTGCTGCCAAAACAGACATGCCCGTGGCTCCTGGGCCAAAGCAGGTCACTGTCATGTCTGATTTTTACCCTTTGTTTCAGCTCTACTCCTGAATGCACCATAGCTACTGTTTCCTTCCACAAGTGAACAAAACATGGTCTGAGAATATAGTAGGGGTGGGAATTCCGGTTCTCCCGAGATCCGATATTGCCGGTATTTGGGTGTATCGGCTTAATCCGAAAAATCCTATATTTACCTGTACCACCATACCGGATTTCTAACATTGGTCGCAGTACCGGATTTTTTACATTGCGGCCACTGAAGTCAATAGCCACAATGTAAAAAATCCGGTACCGCGGCCAATGTTAAAAATCCGGTGTGCCAATACCAGTAAATCCAGTACCAGGGAGATCCGATACCGGTACACCCGGTATCCGGTATTCTCCCCGGTGTCCCACCCCTAGAATATAGTATGTGCTTCCACTCTCCATCACTTCCACTCCTGAGAGACGGCTGCATAAAGAAATTAGAATTCCTGAATATCTAGTAACCTCCCTGAACTCAAGAACAGCGAGATAAAGAAAAGGGATGGTCTGACATGAGTGCACAAAGGCGTGTACAGTAACTTGATTTATGTTGGTATAAGTCGACGAACTTTGACATTATCTTTAATTCCACTTGAAGGACCTGGTATTAGAACCAGCAGTGTTGGGACCCTGGGGCCACCTCTACAACACCATCTCTGTCCTTTGATTCAGGCCTCTGATCCTTGACTACTAAATTCTCTGTTCTAGTATCTTGATGGAATTCTCTGCCCACAGAGCTCCTGACTGACTGCTGTTCACTTGACAGGAACAGGAAGCCAGGTGGAGCAATGCATAGATCCTGTGTCTGTGCTTTTCTTTGATGTTTCCAGCTGACTTCAACCTGCTCCCCAGTTCCTGCTTCCAGTCTGCCTGTTTACATTGTCCCTGAGACTGTTTGCCTACCTGCTCCATTCCCAGCCAGTCTGCTCCTAGTCTGAGTTCATCTTTCCTGCTCTGCTCTTTCCTTCCTCCTCCCAGATTGGACTGTCTTTCTGGTACTGACTTCCAGACTTGTCTTCTGATATTACTCCTGGACTATCATTGGGCTTGTTGTTCGGCTTGGACAGATCTCTGGCTTGACCCTTGCTCTTGACTATGTTCTTGATTGCCCAATTCTGATTTGACTGGTCCTGATCCAAGTCATGCTTCAATCTGATCCTGTTGCCATTCAGCCTAAGCTCCATCCTGATGCCTGAAACTATTCCTATCCATATGGAGGTATGTTTTGGGTGATTTAGACTTGCTTGTGAACACCATACGTGGATTGCTCTTTTTCTTCTTCTAGGAGGAATTGGAGGTTGACAGGGTTCTGGTTCCAGCCCCTATGCCAGAGCTTCCCAAACCATGGATCATGACTTCAAGTGGTGCCTATCATAAGGGAGCCATGGTCTAGCAAATATAGTTTACATGTCTTTTTTGCTGTCTGGAGTCCTGGGATTAATGAGGGTGTTTTAGACAAGCAATCCCCACTCATTACCCACCCATCTCCCACCCATAATGCACATTGCAGGGCTGCACAGGGTGCCAATGCAGCCCTGCAACATGCATCATGGGTGGGTAATGGATGGGGAGACACTTTAAAAAAACCCACCCTAAATCTCAAAATGGGGTCACACAATCCAAATTTTGGGAATTACGACCCTATGCACTCTCCCACAGAGAGGCATCAACTACAACCCATGGAAGGGACTAACAGTAAGTGCAGTGCACTGTCTGTGTGTACCCTGCTTTATGAGAAATCAAATTTCTCACTTCTCTCCTGGATGCATCACTTCTATTCCTGCCCCTTCGGCCATGCCTAAAGAAACAACCAACAAGCCCAGAAGAGTGCGGGTAGCTCTTGTATTGTAGAGATCTATGCATTAGGAGGTAGACAAAGGAAAATTAACAGCTGATCGGCCACCAGACAGATAGCGCTAATCAATCACCACTGATGATTAATCGTCCCTAGCTGCCCCCCATGCCTGGAACTCCCTTCCTGCCCACATCTGCCTCGCCCTCTCCCTTCGTACCTTCAAATCCCTCCTAAGACCCACTCTTTCGCTCTGCCCTCCCCGACTTCTTGCTCCCCTCTACTAACTCCTGCTGATGCCCTCCATCCAGTGCAATCTGTTGCCTGGGGTCTGTGTGCTCATGTCCTCACTGAATGGACCAAGCAGCCATCATTCTTGATGTAACTAAGCCAAGCACGTCCACCTGGGACCTCACATCCTTGTGGATGTTACACTCCTCGTGTCTCCCTCAGTTCCCCTTCCTTCGTCTCCGCCCCCCCCCTTCTCTCAGATTGTAAGCCCTAGGGCAGGGACTGGTCTATTCAATTACTTTGTAAAGCACCAGGTACATTGCTGGCACTATATAAATGCTTAAATAATAACCACTGCCTTTTTGTCCCTTTATATCTGGAAATGAATTTGAACTAATCATTAGCTAATGGGAAATGGATATGAATTAACCAGTTCCCTTCTCCACCAAGCCTTTGGCATTACTGCAGACTTTTTGAACTTTTCCATCCCTTCGCTTTTTTGTGGGGGGCGGAGCAGTGGGGACTCTGATGAAACAGTTTTATAATGAATGTCTTTTTCCTTTCAGAAATTACCTGCAACATCTCATAAATTAGCCTTTTAATCCTGTTTCCCAAATAATATATTTGTGAGTAAGCGTTAGTATCTAGTTCAATAAAAGACATATTCAATCTACTACACATGTCCTTCCCTTTACTTCCTTTGTCTCATAATCTAATGAGCCAGTTGTGTGTGCTCGCTTTTAATGTCATGTGCTTCAGCATAGAACATCTTTTGCTCACTTCCANGATTTTTTACATTGCGGCCACTGAAGTCAATAGCCACAATGTAAAAAATCCGGTACCGCGGCCAATGTTAAAAATCCGGTGTGCCAATACCAGTAAATCCAGTACCAGGGAGATCCGATACCGGTACACCCGGTATCCGGTATTCTCCCCGGTGTCCCACCCCTAGAATATAGTATGTGCTTCCACTCTCCATCACTTCCACTCCTGAGAGACGGCTGCATAAAGAAATTAGAATTCCTGAATATCTAGTAACCTCCCTGAACTCAAGAACAGCGAGATAAAGAAAAGGGATGGTCTGACATGAGTGCACAAAGGCGTGTACAGTAACTTGATTTATGTTGGTATAAGTCGACGAACTTTGACATTATCTTTAATTCCACTTGAAGGATCTGGTATTAGAACCAGCAGTGTTGGGACCCTGGGGTCTGTGGCCACCTCTACAACACCATCTCTGTCCTTTGATTCAGGCCTCTGATCCTTGACTACTAAATTCTCTGTTCTAGTATCTTGATGGAATTCTCTGCCCACAGAGCTCCTGACTGACTGCTGTTCACTTGACAGGAACAGGAAGCCAGGTGGAGCAATGCATAGATCCTGTGTCTGTGCTTTTCTTTGATGTTTCCAGCTGACTTCAACCTGCTCCCCAGTTCCTGCTTCCAGTCTGCCTGTTTACATTGTCCCTGAGACTGTTTGCCTACCTGCTCCATTCCCAGCCAGTCTGCTCCTAGTCTGAGTTCATCTTTCCTGCTCTGCTCTTTCCTTCCTCCTCCCAGATTGGACTGTCTTTCTGGTACTGACTTCCAGACTTGTCTTCTGATATTACTCCTGGACTATCATTGGGCTTGTTGTTCGGCTTGGACAGATCTCTGGCTTGACCCTTGCTCTTGACTATGTTCTTGATTGCCCAATTCTGATTTGACTGGTCCTGATCCAAGTCATGCTTCAATCTGATCCTGTTGCCATTCAGCCTAAGCTCCATCCTGATGCCTGAAACTATTCCTATCCATATGGAGGTATGTTTTGGGTGATTTAGACTTGCTTGTGAACACCATACGTGGATTGCTCTTTTTCTTCTTCTAGGAGGAATTGGAGGTTGACAGGGTTAGGGTTAGGGTTAGGGTTCCAGCCCCTATGCCAGAGCTTCCCAAACCATGGATCATGACTTCAAGTGGTGCCTATCATAAGGGAGCCATGGTCTAGCAAATATAGTTTACATGTCTTTTTTGCTGTCTGGAGTCCTGGGATTAATGAGGGTGTTTTAGACAAGCAATCCCCACTCATTACCCACCCATCTCCCACCCATAATGCACATTGCAGGGCTGCACAGGGTGCCAATGCAGCCCTGCAACATGCATCATGGGTGGGTAATGGATGGGGAGACACTTTTAAAAAAACCACCCTAAATCTCAAAATGGGGTCACACAATCCAAATTTTGGGAATTACGACCCTATGCACTCTCCCACAGAGAGGCATCAACTACAACCCATGAAAGGGACTAACAGTAAGTGCAGTGCACTGTCTGTGTGTACCCTGCTTTATGAGAAATCAAATTTCTCACTTCTCTCCTGGATGCATCACTTCTATTCCTGCACCTTCGGCCATGCCTAAAGAAACAACCAACAAGCCCAGAAGAGTGCGGGTAGCTCTTGTATTGTAGAGATCTATGCATTAGGAGGTAGACAAAGGAAAATTAACAGCTGATCGGCCACCAGACAGATAGCGCTAATCAATCACCACTGATGATTAATCGTCCCTAGCTGCCCCCCATGCCTGGAACTCCCTTCCTGCCCACATCTGCCTCGCCCTCTCCCTTCGTACCTTCAAATCCCTCCTAAGACCCACTCTTTCGCTCTGCCCTCCCCGACTTCTTGCTCCCCTCTACTAACTCCTGCTGATGCCCTCCATCCAGTGCAATCTGTTGCCTGGGGTCTGTGTGCTCATGTCCTCACTGAATGGACCAAGCAGCCATCATTCTTGATGTAACTAAGCCAAGCACGTCCACCTGGGACCTCACATCCTTGTGGATGTTACACTCCTCGTGTCTCCCTCAGTTCCCCTTCCTTCGTCTCCGCCCCCCCCCTTCTCTCAGATTGTAAGCCCTAGGGCAGGGACTGGTCTATTCAATTACTTTGTAAAGCACCAGGTACATTGCTGGCACTATATAAATGCTTAAATAATAACCACTGCCTTTTTGTCCCTTTATATCTGGAAATGAATTTGAACTAATCATTAGCTAATGGGAAATGGATATGAATTAACCAGTTCCCTTCTCCACCAAGCCTTTGGCATTACTGCAGACTTTTTGAACTTTTCCATCCCTTCGCTTTTTTGTGGGGGGCGGAGCAGTGGGGACTCTGATGAAACAGTTTTATAATGAATGTCTTTTTCCTTTCAGAAATTACCTGCAACATCTCATAAATTAGCCTTTTAATCCTGTTTCCCAAATAATATATTTGTGAGTAAGCGTTAGTATCTAGTTCAATAAAAGACATATTCAATCTACTACACATGTCCTTCCCTTTACTTCCTTTGTCTCATAATCTAATGAGCCAGTTGTGTTTGCTCGCTTTTAATGTCATGTGCTTCAGCATAGAGCATCGTTTGCTCCCTTCCACCCCAATCGACTATATCATCTCTCCACTTCTTGCACAGTCCGACTCTTGGTGTATTGGTCTCTATCAGATCAAAGAGCACTGTCCTTATCAAACAACTGTCCTTCATGCTACCAATACATACAACTAGCTGATGTTTTCTCCTTATTATCACATCGACTGTCCTTTTTGCACTAATCCTTTTCCCGATAGTCTAATTTCTAATATAAGCCTGCCAGTTCTCCACGAGTGACCATCTATAACCTTTCATTTCCAAGGTCAGCAGCCTTTTTTCTCTTGGCCTTATTGAGAGTCTATTACTCTGCTGTTTAAAGCACTATTGAAAACAGTCATCTTCAGAAGCCTAGCTTTGGTGTATAGAGAGATTCCCTTGTCCCCCTATTTTACACAAGTAAGGTGAATTAAATGAGCCTGGAGTTCATTTATAGACTGGAAAAGAATATGGATTTTTTCCCCTTATGCAGGCAATTGTTTGCTGGAATCCAGGGACAACCTTGCACTGAGGGCTCAGGGGGCCCCACAAAATGTCCCTGAGCACCCTGCTGAAGCAATCAGCTTGTTGCTCACCTAGCTGGCCGCCACAGCACCATTTTCTTTGTGCATGGGCATCCATTGGGAGATTGTTGAAATGGATTGCACAAATCCATTCCCAGTGGCTGCGCATGCTCAAACAAAGAATGACCGTTTTTACACAGATGGAGGTGGGTGGGGGATGGGTGTTTTGGCACAGTGGGTGGAGGCGGGTGTTTATCTTTTTACATCAGGGGTGGGGAACCTTTTCCCTCCTGGGAGCCACTTTGAAAGCTTGCATGAGCTCTGAGGACCACACAGAAGTTTGGGTGGGGGTGGGGGTGCTTAAGGGATGCACTCAAAAAAAGAGGCCCAAATCATGGATCTGTGCCATGGAACTGTCCCCATATCCTTGTTTTCATGCCCTCATCTCTGCTTCCTTCCCTTGAGCTCAGTTTTTCAGTGATTTGGAGGTAAGAACTGGATCCAAGGGCCAGATCCAGGAAGTGGAAAGGACCACACAAAAACTTGCCATGGGCCAGATTTGGCCCCCGGGCCTGAGGTTCCGCACCCCTGCTTTATATGGACACACACACACCTCCTCCGGTTTTCTGGAGGGCTCTGTGGGTGGGTGATGGGTGGAGGTGGGTGTTGCGCGGGAGCACACACGCACCCCCACCCATCCCGCTTGGTGGTCACACGGACGAACACTGAGCAGAAAGTCATCCCCCACCCACCACTGGCCATTTACAGGGATGCCCCCCCCTGCACACCCACCAGCACATCGAGCCCGGGGGGGGCATCTGTGTAAAAATGGCCAATGTGTCAGTGCCATGGCAACCAGTCAGGTGAGCAACAAGCTGACTGCTGCGGTGGCATTTTCTTCACGCATGCGCAGCCGCTGAATCAATAGGGAATTGATTTGTGTATGCGCACATTCTCTATCGATTCAGCGACTGCACATGTACCGTAGGAGTAATAGCAGCAGCCACGCTATGGACGTAATTGCAGCAGTTGCCGTGGGCATGCGTGGAGCCGCAGTGGCAATGCCCACAACTCCAGGCAGGTGCAGCACACATGAGTTGGGCACTCGGTCAGAGGGAGGGGCTATAGTGTGTTGGCCATGGGGAGGATGGACTGGCGAGTAGAGGCCAACAGAGCATGTGCGAGAGGTAGTGCAATAGGAATTTCACCCATATTTTACCTCCTCGCACATTCTCAATTGTGTATAGGGGTGGGGATAGAGGAAGAGCTGGGGAGCTTGCTCATGGATTTCTATGTAGGAATCCAGGAAATTAGATTGATTTGGGGGTGATAAAGCTATCATGCCAACCAATCAAGGCAAGAATAGGGGCACAGGGAGGACACTGGGGAGTGGGGGAAACCAGAGTTTATTTAAAAGCATTCCAGTTAGCAGCACGTTTCCCCTTTCTAGTATCATCAAATTAGGTAAATGAAGAGCTCTGTTTAGTATTTTCTTTCTGCGGGGAAGTGGGGGGGCTATTCCTATATAATTGCTCTTTGCTGTGCCCCTTTTAAAGATATTATGAGTTGTTTTCAGGGCAAAATCTAGGGGGTTGGGATTAAAAGGACTGAACAGAGTTTTCCTGCTTGATTTTTATGTGCTTTGGTTTCTGATCTGCAGTGGGTTGGAAAAGTGGTGTCGGAGACAGTCAGCTGGGTTGGATGGACCATTGGTTTGAACAAGTAGGAAATTTATGTTTTTCTGTTTGCTTAAGGCTTGAAGCCTAGAGTTTTGCTTTCCCATTCTTGGCTACTTTTTAGACATGCGCAGCACACACACGGCATAAAATCACACCACATGTAAATATCCCACATGTGGGATTTAGATGCGACATTTCACGCGTTAAAGCTGGTCGTGCGTTCTTTTAAAGCCACAAATTAAATGCACCTACATCGAGGTATTTAATTTGCAGCTTTAATGCATGAAATGTTGCGTCTAAATCTCACATGTGCGATTTTTACATGGGATTTTATGCCATGTGTGCACTGCGCACGTCTAAAAGCAGCCCTTGTTTTGAACTGGATTCTAATCCATGGGGTTTATTTAATTCCTGTTTCATTTCTGTGGTGTGTAAGGGCATGATTTGGGCTTCCGTCCCCAGCCTCAGGGGGAGGGAGGGGGCAATCCTACTGCTGCTGGATTTTTCCTGGCTTTGTTTGTCCCTTTTAGAGTTGGTAAAATGCTTGCGGGGGTGAGGACCAGGGTATGGTTTGGGCCTCAGTCCCCAGCCTGGGAGGCCTGATCTTGCAGGGTTTTTCTTGGCTTACTCCGTTTAACCAGCAATATTTTTTTTTTAAAAAAAATTATTTTAATTTCTTACCCACCCTTCTCACCAAAGGCAGCTCAGGGCGGCTTACAATGGGGGAGAAGTGTATTGTTTGGTTTCTATTCCAGAGTAAGGCGGTCTCCCAAATGCATTCTTTACACACAACTGCCCTGGGGCAGCCTGCAGCAGCAATTTCAGGGGAGATAAACCATTTGTCAGCTCCGGAAGCAAACTGCAGGGATCAATAGAGGGGTGGGGGTGCAGGGTGGGGAAAGTTGCCACGTGACCATGGATTCCAAGAGCAGTCAAATACAGAGGAAACTTAAACACACAAGTTATAGGACTTGTATTTGGAAAACCCCAGCAATTGAGGAAGTTTTATATCTGCGGGATTATACGCAAGTTCAGGGGACCAGGTGTTAGAAAACTGGGTGAGTGATTTAGATACACCTAAAGTCGCAGCAGCAGAAGCAAATATGCAGGAGAAAGGTGTGTGTAAAAATACCCACTGTGTCCCATATTCCTGGTATTTTCTTAGCTCATATGTAGAGGTAATTGTACTCTTAGTTTTACTGATAGGAAAATGTGTATGTGTAAGTCTGCTTTGTATTTACCACAGCATTTAAAACCTTACCAAACTTTCATTTAAATGCAAAATACATCTATTTACATAATGAATATTAAAAACAGAGATTCACCATGACAAGCATTCTTCTCTAGCTCACAAAAGCAAAACTGTTAAACTCCCTGGCTTTCACATAATCAGTGTTATTAGCTACAGTGGGATTCTTTTTTTTAAAAAATGGAACTGGAATTCATTTAATAATAAATGATTACTTCCTAAGTTCCGCTTTCCTTTTTTTTTCAGGAAGCTATTTCCTCAGAAGCCTGACCGGCAGCCACATTTTCTGGAATACTTGATTCAATCTTCCTAACAAAACAGTAGGAAAGAAAGCTATACCTTGTAAATGAATGCACTATCTTGATTCATCTGGAGCAAGGGGACAGCAGAGAAGCAACCAAGACTCTGACATAATTTAGCTGGGGCTTGGCATGAAGCCCGACTCTAGCCCTAAATATATAAGTTAAATTCTTTTATTTCTTCAAAAAAAACAATTTTAAAAAATTTCATATGCTATACATAGGGCTCTGCTGCAACTGGCCTGACATCTACAAATGGTCTCTCTGCTTCTTAACCCTGTATTATTAGTTTGTGTGTGTAAACATATGTTCTCTGTGCATAAACTGTTACTGGAGCCAGTCCAGGAGCCTTTAATTAGGCTAACCTGACCAAGCGAAACACCACAAAGCTACTTCTCTCACTAAATGTCCTTTTAATCAGGGTACCTGGTCAAATAAACAAAATCACACTCCTTTTCTGGGCAAGGTCTCTGGGTTTTTTCTGCTAAGGTATAGCAAACTGCCCTCTCCTTCTCTTTTAAAACAGGATATGTCTTGCTCAGAGATACTGAACAACTTTTCTTCTTCTAAGCGGGCTACCCCTGGACACTTTTCAGTTCCAAGGAGATACAATCTGTTCCAGCTGAGCAGAGTGGCTCAATTCAAGCTTATTTCTGTCAATGTGAAGAAGAGTTCTCCCACATGCTTCTCTGAATGGGTCCTGCTGATGCCTTCCCCAACAGTTTCTTTAGGCATATCTCGCCTTCAGGGAGTTTCCCCACTTTTATGTATCCCACTGCCTTATCAGCTGCCAGCCTTGCAGGACCTAACCCCTTAAGAACTCATAACCTTTACCCATATCCTGCGAGTAGTCACGGAGTGACTGCTAAAACGTGGCTGTAATTTTCTTAAAGCAATGGTCTCCCCTAATTCTTCACCTTGCGTCTCTCCTCCTACTCCCAGCATTCAGCATATTTTGGGTATTCCTTGTCACCTGTCTCCCAACTCCCTCTAGTATTATCCTCACAACCAGCTCCGATGCCTCACTCCATCATATTCTTCCCTTCCCAGTGGTGTTGTGTAACAAGACTGTTCTGACCATGGGTACAAATGAAACCTTTCTTTCTTACCAAGACTGATTAGACTGTGGAAGAATCTACCAAGGGGAGCTGGATCCTCAATTACACTGAACACAAGACCAGACAAATCATTAGACCAAAAATGATAAGAAACAAGCCCTACACTGGTCAGACGAGACGACCCTAAACGTCTTTCCCCATCTGTCATTTTTCATTGTATTTTTATAGCTCACTTAGTTTGCCTAAAGGGAGTCAAAATCGAGAACAATGAAATTTTCCTTTGTATCTGAACTTTTCTGTGGATATGAATCTCAAAAGTTGAATGAATGCCCAAGCCTGGATATTTTAAGAAAGCCTATAAAGGCTTATTCTCTGATTTGAATCAACAGCTCACTGCCTCTCTGTCCTTAGATATCACTCATTTTCAATCTACCTACAAGGATATATACCCTGTTTTGGCTCACCAGTATTATAGTGTGCATGAAGTAAAGAAGCTTATCACAGGACAAAAAGTACAATTTAAGCTTTGACCACAATAAGCAATTTGTTCTGAATATTACTTACTGCATACCTGTACCTGCATACCACACAAAAATGGGTTGGGCAACTTTTGCTCAAGCTGGGCCTGGGTTTATGGCTATAATTGAAAATGTTGCTACTGCCTTCAATGGAACCAGAGGCAGGTCCATACCTAAAAGGAAAGTCTAGATGCTTCTAAGGGCCAGTTCTGACCATAGAAGGTCCACTGTACAGTTTCTTCATTAGCAATCTGCAAAGCAGATAAAGCAATATACTTCTCATCAGTAATGTAAAAAGTCAGAGTGAGTTAATGATTTTTTTGAAGTAATCCTGTAGGATTGCAACAGCAATTTTTAGTTTACCATTAGATAGTTGATCTATTTCCCTATAACAAACTATGTTAATCATCCTTTACATGAATGGTATGAATACAGTGATTTACAGCCTAGGTTCTCAAGCTGAGGGGCATGGAAGATGTTTCCAGGTGTGAGCATGAGAAGGACCACAGCTGACAAATGCCTAGCTCCACACTCCCACTGAGGTAGGGGGAATCTCCAAAGTAACGGGATGGCAAGAGGGGGAAAGAAACAAAAGCGGGTTGAGGATGGGAGAGGGAAAGCAATAGTGGGGTTGGGAGGAGAAGAGGAAAAGAGCAAGCAAGGTGTGTGTGTGTGTGGTATGGGGAGAATGGACCTCAGCTATCACAGGTGGAGGTGCAGTTCAAAAAAGTTTAAAAACCATTGGTTTAGAGAGAAATTAAGTGGCTGAATAATACAGGGGCTCGCAGGGAGATGTTCTCAATTGCTGCTGCATTGCTATGGACCTCCCTTTCCCTGGACGTTTGTTTTGAGCCCTGGCCTAGGCATCTTCCGGAGGCAGTGTAACAATGCCTTTGTTTGAAAAGGCATTTGGCAGGCGGGGTTAGGGGGTGGAGGGTCTGGGTCTGGGAAATGGGGAGGTTGTATTGGGTTTATTATGGGTAAGTTCATGGGAGGGCTGGGTTTTTTTTTAATCTTTTTTATGATTTGTGGGCTGCCCTATGCCTTCAGGAAAGGGCGGCATATAAAATTTAAATAAATAAATACTGCAAAAAAACAGCAAATGAGTCTTCACTCACATGTGTTTGGGGATGGCCATTCTACATACAGATACTCATATTTGTATAGAAATAAAAGTGTTTGTGCAGGACCAAGAGAATTGGGTATTCATTATTTCTCTCATTTTCTGTTTGAAATGTTGCAGTCATTCATTTTGAAAGCAGAAGTAACTCCATGTGACCAATCACACAGCATGTAGTGTGAATAGCAACTAGCTGAAATTTGGACCAGCTATAAGCATGATTTGAATTGCCCAATGAAATAATCTGGAAAAATACTTATGACTAAGGAATACATTTGCAGAAGTGAGAATAGTTTTGCACACAATTTGCAACAGAAAGGAGCTAAATTTGACAGGTTATTTGCTTGTTCTTGAATAGTTTATCCAACCTGAACAGACTTATCTTTCAAGGAATGAAACAGGATCTCTGCTGTGTGCTCCTAATGTAGACATCTGATTAGACCTTCAGGCACTACAATGATATACTACCTTCAAAAAATGGAAAAGTATTCCAAATGAGGTAAAGGGGCCCTCCGCCGCCAAAATGGAGGCGGGGGGAGGTTGCCACGCCTTCTTCTCCCCGAGATGAGCATTGGGGGGGCGGGGGGTGAGCCGCAGAAGTGCGGGAAACCCTGCAGGGTCGGCCTGGGGGCCGATGATTGGCCGCCCAGGCATCAGGTGCTGGTGAAGGTGGCACCTGATTGGTCGGCACGGGGACAGCCCCTCCCCTTTGTTAGGAGGGGGAGGAGGAACTGACGCCCGTGCACACGTGATCATCAGGCAATTAATTCTCGCCTGGTTCCCCAAGCAGTCAGCACGCACCCACCCCTCCCTCTAATACTGCAGGGTAACTGGTTGCTGTTAGGGGACCAAGAAGGGATTTTTTGAAGGCACCTCTACTGTTAAGAGATGCTTTTTGTTTTACCTTCTTCGCAGTACTGGAATAGGTTAAATTAGTTTAATAGCTGGTAATTTGGATTTAATTGAGATAATTGGGACTCAACATTGATTGGCAGCCAACTTTAAGAGTTTAACCCCAATTTGGATTATATAATTATCTGGATGTTCACTTACAAGTTGGACAGTTAATTGATGTGGCAAATAATTTGGCATATTGGGAATTGTTTTTCTGACATTTTATTAAGTCACACTCTGGCGGGGGTCCAGTATGGTTAACAGGCGTTTTTGTGAGGTAGTTGTAGGATAGAAGAAAGAGTCATCTCCATAAGATATGGGGGTGCGATACCTGATGATAAGCAGGGCATGATAAGCAGGATCATTCTCCTGGGAGGCGTGTCAAGAAGGGGGTAAGGGCAAGCATGGCCCTCAGCCTTAATGACACCATTCTACTTACTTGTGCCCATCCGGGCGTTTCCTCCTTCGGCCTTGGCCAAGGAGCTGTTCAAAGGGGGAAATTTCTTGAGGTTGATTCGGTGCTGGCATTGGAGGGCATATCCAGGCCAGACACTTTCAATTAGTTATATATGTTTTAGGTAAAATATTGGACCCATGATTGCTTAGCAGCAATCTCACCAACGTTCTTGCTCTGTTTGATTAAAGAGTGCGGCCATTTAATTCCATTTCATGTCTCCGTGTCTCATTTCTGGAGTGGGGGTGCGCCGGCAATAGGAATGAGCACAGACATTGGCAGAGGGAGTGTAAAACCACGATAAGATGGGCCAAGAGGAATTTTGAGGAACAACTTGTTAAGGATACCGAATCCAACTGCAATTTCCCTCCCACCCCCCCGTACAACAGAGGCAGGAAACCAGCTAGAGAGGCAGTTGGTCCGCTAGATGATCATGAAACAAAAGGGGCACTCAAAGATGACACAGCCATTGCTGAAAAACTAAATCAGTTCTTTGCATCAGTTTTTACTACAGAGGATGGTGGGGTAATACCCACACCAAAACTATTTTTGTTGGTGAGGAATCTGATGAATTACCTGAAATTATCATCATGCCAGAAGAGGTTTTACTGTATATCAATAATTTAAACAGTGGAAAATCACCCAGGCCTGATGGTATTCATCCAAGGGTACTGAAAGAATTCAAATTTGAAATTTCTGAACTATTATCAGTAATACGTAACTTATAGGATTGGAGGCTAGCAAATGTAACCCCAGTTTTTAAGAATGATTCCAGCGCTGACCCTGGTGGTAAGCCTAACTGGCTTGTCTAGTGTCTGCCAGTACCAGGCAAACTGGTGGAGACCATTGTTAAAAAGAGAATTACTAAGCACATCGACAAGCATGATTTAATGAGTAAAAATCAGCATGGCTTTAGCAAAGGGAAATCATGCCTCACTAACCTATTAGAATGTTATGAGATTGTTTAATAAGCACATGGATAGGGGTGATCTAGTTTTTTTACTAAACTGCCTAACTGAGTCAGACCAATGGCCCATCTTAGCCCAGTATTGTCATAACCTGACATGGCAGCAGGGGTTTCAAATTCAGGTCCAAATCTGGCTATTCCATGGTCTCTGACAGAGGCCATCCTGGTGTACTACCTGAGACCCCTCCAAGCCCCCAGCAGAGGCCTCCCCCAGGCATACTACCAGGAATCCTGAGGTGGAGATGCCAAGGATTGAACTTGGGACCTTATACAAGCAAAGCATGTGCTCTTACCACTTGAGCTATGCCACATACACCCCCAGTTGATATGGTATATTTGGATTTTCAAAAAGCTTTTGACAAAGTCCCTCATCCAAGACTACTGAGCAAACTAACTAGTCAGAGGATAAGAGGAAGAGTCCTGTCATGATTATAAAAGATAGGAAAGAAAGGGTAGGAATAAATGGTCATTTTACAAGTCTGAGAGAGGTAAACAGCGGGGTGCCTTAGGCCGCTTTTAGACGAGCGGCACGCGATCGCGTATACTTTGAAACGGCCGCCTTTATTAATTACACGAGACGGAGACGATCGAGGTATTTAATTCGCGGACTTTAAAAATGCACCACCGCCATAATATGCGCATAATACCCCGCTTCTGTCTCGTGTAATTAATAAAGGCGGCCGTTTCAAAGTATGCGCAATCGCACGCCGCTCGTCTAAAAGAGCCCTTAGGGATCAGTAATGGGACCAGTATTGTTTAACATATTCGTTAATGATCTGGAAAAGGGGGGTAAAGAGTGAGGCTGCCAAATTTGCAAATGACACAAAATTATTCAACATAGTTAAAACTCAGGCAGGGTTTCAGGAACTACAGAGGAATCTCACAGGACTAGGTGAATGGACAATAAATTGGCAAATGAAATTCAATGTGCACTTGCAAGGTGATGCACGTAGGGAAAAATAATCCTCACTATACATACATGATTCTAGGTTCCGGTCTGAACCATACATGGATGCTAGGTATAACCACTCAGGAGAAGAATCTTGGCGATATTGTGGATAGTTCCTTGAAGACATTAGCTCAGTGTGTGGCAGCAGTCAAAAAGGTAAAACAAGTGGTAAGCATTATTGTGTAAGGAATAGAAAAAAGGGAAAATATCATAATGCCGCTATATAAATCTTTGGTACAACCCCACCTTGAATATTGTGTGCAGTTGCCCCAACTCAGGAAAGATATAATGATATTGGCAAAAAGTTCAGAGAAGGGCAACAAGGATGATAGAAGGGATGGATCAACTTCCATATGAGGAAAAGCTCTACAGGTTAGGGCTGTTTAACTTGGAGAAGTGGCAATTAAGGGGGGATATGACAGAAGATTATAAAATCATAAGCGGTGTGGAAAAAGTAAATAGGGAAAGTTGTTTGCTCCTTTCTCACAGTAAGAGAAGGGGACACTCTCTGAAGTTAAATGGCAGCAGATTTAAAACAAACAAAAGAATGTACTTTTTCACTCAGCTGACAATACAGCTGTGGAACTTGTTGCCAGAAGAGGCAGTCAAAACCAGCACCATAATTAGCTTTAAACAAAAACGATAAAACTAGATATTCTTAGAGGATAGAGCTATAAATGTTTACTATTTGGGGCTTAAACCCCTGGCTACCAGTAGCTGGGAGTGGTTAGCAGGAAACAGGTCACACCTCCATGACCTGTACTTGACTTGTCTCGAGCTATTGTAGTTGGCCACTGTCAGAGACAGGATGCTGGGCTTGATGGACCATGGGTCTGACCCAGTATGGCATTTCTTATGTTCTTATGCAAATACTAATAAGAGGTTTTGTTTCCAACCCTGAAATTACCAATCTTGGCCTTTTCCTGATCTTTCACATTGAGGGGGTACACTCCTACTGAGAACATTGCCTGCAGTTCAGCCTTCCTTGAATTTAATTGCCAGGGTTTAGCCCTGGCAAGCTTCTCCCACAAATGAACCCCCCCTCCCCCCCACATGTGCGACTGTGTAGGCGAGGAGGGGCATCTGTGGGGATGAGTGGGGGTGCATGCATGCTCCCACACTCCACCAATCTCCCACACACAGAGACATTGGGGACAACAGAGGTGCCTCCGTGTGTGGAGACCAGTGGAGATGGGTGTGTGTCCGTGCGTCGAACCACACGTGCCACCACCGCTTCCACCCATCCCCCATGGATCGCAGTACCTCCGCGGTGTGTTTGAAGGGTGTATGTTCTGCTCTCTCCTGAAAGGGGGACTTTGACATCTTGAAAAAAGGACAGTGGGATTCAGCACCCGAAGACCGACTGTTGGGAGGGGTGGTTTAGAGTATTGTCTGCAGGGTTAGATAAGATTCTGATTATTGAAACAGTTAGTGAATGAAAATTTAGGCTAACAGAAAAAAAAGTGATAAAGTTAAGATAAGTACTGAGTAGCCTCCCTAAAGAAGTGATGAATCCTCATCCTATTATCAATTTGGACAGGCTCCATGATAAATTATGCTATGCAGAACAATATTAATTAGCCAAGGAGAATTTAAATGTAGCCCTTCTCGTCTCAAACTTCTGCATACATAGTTGCATTCCAAGCTATTTAAAAGAAATAAGAGATGCCAACAAGAAGAAATCTCAAGTAACCGTGATACATATGTTTTGACTAGTGAAGTGAAATGAAAAACAAGAGTGGCACCATCTCTATCTGAGAAAGTAGAAAGATCAAATAAACAAAATAGATTCAAGAAATAGATTTACTGAAATGATCTGAAACAACCAAAGGAGAAGCTAAATGACTTTGACGAAAGCTGTCATACTCGGACAAAGTTGAGGTGTGGCCCTTGGGACATACTAAAATTGGCCTCTACCATTTGTTGATGTGGTAACCTCCACAACTCCAGTCTTGTAATCTTTAATATGTAGTCTCAGATGGATGCCTGCCAGATTATTTGAACAAAATTGTTAGGGAGTTGATTGGAAGCTGAATTTAGCAGGGGTGAAGTAGTTTTAGTCATCAGCTCATGGTTAGGGAAATATACTATAATCTCCCACATCCAAACCAGGTTGTGGGCAGTCTTAGCAGAATCAATACCACTCTAGAGTCAGGAAACAAACCAAAAGAACAACCAGAATGCAATGTCAGGAAGTGGCCCAGAGGGTCAGAGCTAAAAGATCAAGCCAAGTCAGATTACCTGGCTGAGGGACAGACCAGAATGCAGAGTCTATGAAAAAAGCCAAGTGGTCAGTGCTGGGGGAGTCAGTCCAAGGAGGCTGACAAAGGGCTAAGGGGAAGGAAGGAAGACAAATTTCTACCAAAAAACCTTGACAATTATTTCACCTCACTTCCTGCTAAATGGTCATTTATACAGTAGTCAATCAGGTTTGCAAGGGTCATGGCATGCGCTTCTGTGAAAAGGCCATGCAGACTCACAGACAACACCCGGAGCCCTCTAGGGCAAAGCAGAATTTGCTTCAGGCTGGAAATGGAACAGACAGTAGTTCAAGGCTTACCAGGTCGTGATATGGACTTCCCAAACCAAGATTTTCCTTTATTGTATACAGTCTTTACACCCTTCCATATCTAGCGATGCCTCTTATCCAGACAGAAAACATGTCCCCTGGGTGTCCACTTACAGGAAGCTCTACTGTACATAAAACCTGCAGAGTGCAGAGTTAGGTGATACCTTGAGGAAATTTTGAACACTGGTTAACTGGTGGAAGACTTGTATTAGCAGACATAGGGTGCAACCACATGAGACACCTTGGGCAGGCTACCACGGCTTAGGCAGTCTTAACCAGCTCTGGGCAGCCGTACCACGCAATGCAGTGCATCATGTGGCCAGTGGCCATCAGATGTCCTCCTCCCCCCCGACCCCCACCACATGGAGGAGTGAGCAGTGGCTGCTGCACAATATATCCTTGGAAAAAGGCCAAGGACACATTGCATAGCAGCCTTACCCAAAATGGGGTAAGGCTCCCCACAGCATGGTAGTCTATGTGCCCAAGCTCCTTTATCCCACTACTCAGTGAGCTCCGTGGTGAGGCTTTGAGTGGCTAGCTCTGTTGTTCGTCAAGTGCAACCATGGCACAGCCAAGGGTAGGATTTGGTCAGGTCAGCAGAGGGAGGAGGGGCAGAGTTGGGAGTCCACTTGTGTGGCCAGTGTCTTGGTCCGCCCCAGCTATAATCGGGCCTTCCACAGCTCATGTAGCTGCACTCAAACACACAAACATCTATTAGTGTGAAAGTACTGATGGAAGAGCTTATTCCCTTTCAATTATGAAGCTACTCCTCGATTATAGCATGTGTATTTTAACGACGTATTAAATTCCTTTTATATTTCCTTTTTGCTGTGTATTCTAAACTAATAAAACCTTCTTTTGTCCCAAATTATCTATTAGGAAAGTAGCTTTGGTTATAAAAATAAAAATAAATGTGATATCTCTCCTCAATTGTAACTATATCAGAAAAAGAGGTATAAATATTAACAGCTTGCTCCGCTATGTAAAATCATAAACAGGAGTAATGCATATGCTAGTGTAATCGATAAAGAAACCATCTCTAAAAGGTCTTACCTAAAGACAGTTCCATTATTTGCAAGATATACTATCTTACAAGTATTCTGTACTTACTGCCTCTGGAGGAGTGGAAAAGACAAGATTCTTTTTCCACCTGGGGCTGCCCTACCATCCTACTGCCTGCTCACCCAGGTGTGAGGCTATGGGTGCTGTCCGTATAAAAGCACCCATGGGGGTAGGGTGGTTTCCCAGTCTGCCTCCCTGGTTGTTTTTTCTCCAGGGATGTTAGACTCAGGGAGTGCCCGCTGGCTTCTTGTGGAGCCAGGGGAAGGGACATCTCCAGGGGAGTTTTGGGGGCACGTGCTGAACCAATTGGAGTCATATTGCTGAACTGATTGGAGTTACAAGATGTCTGGCAGTTGTGGGAGACTAGATGAAGGCGAGTAGACTGAAGCTGAATCCCGACAAGATGGAGGTGATGCTAGTGGGAAATGCGGTGGGTGCAGTGGCCCCCGTCATCGATGGGTTTCGTACCACACTGGTTCCCCAGATTCTGAGCCTGGGAGTTCTCCTTGACTTGCAGCTCCACCTAGATGCCCAGGTTGGGGCTGTAGCAAGGAGTGCTTTCTGTCAATTACATCTGGTGCGTCAGCTTTGCCATATGTCTCAGTCACCTGGTCACTATCATCCATGCTTTCATTACCTCGAGATTGGACTATTGTAATGCACTCTATGTGGGGCTGCCCATGATGATGGTCCAGAGATTGCAGCTGGTGCAGAATGTGGTGGCCCACCTCCTTATGGTAACAGTTCGCCACTGGGAGCACATTACACCGGTGCTCCGTTCTCTGCACTGGCTGCCTATAGTCTTCGATTCAGGGTGCTGGTTCTTACCTATAAAGCCGTATACAGCTTGGGCCCCATCTATATGCAGGATCACCTCACCCCCCGTGCCCTTGATCAGCCCCTGCGGTCGGTCGGGAGCGCCCTTCTCAAGGTCCACCGAGTATCCCGGGGGGCCACTATGGAGAGGGTGTTCTCAGTGGCCGCCTCAAGACTGTGGTACTCCCTCCTGGAAGAGACCCAGGTGGTCCTGGACCTTCCTTCCTTCAGATGTCGCTGTTCCACCAGGCTTTTGGTGAGGGAGATGGGGGGGTTATTATTTTTAGTGATGGCTGGGATGGGGTTTTAAAATGTGTTTTACTGACGTCTCTCTCCCCACCGTGGGGAGGCTGTGTTTTCCCTCTTTTGTTTTTGCCCCTTTTTGTTATTTTATTATGTATTTTATATATTATATATTTTATATTGTAAGCCGCCCTGAGCTGCCTTTGGTAGGAGGGGCGGAGTAATATGTTTTTTAAATAAATAAAATTAATAAATAAATATTGGGCATGGGGGGGTATGGGCGGGAGGTGGAGGAAAAGTCATCATGGTACAGGGGCAGTCAAGTGGTGTCTGTTCCCCTGTCGTCCTCTCCCCTCATCTTGGGATCTTTGGGGGTTGAGGTCAGTGGAGCCTCTGATCCATCACTGATGTATCTTAATGCAAGGTCAGCAGTGAGTAAAACAGCTACTATTCGTGATCTTATTCAGGAGGAGGCTGCTTGCCAGGACCTGGCTGGATGAGCCTTCTGAGCCCGTGTTGGGAGCCGTGATGGTGCTGGCTAGGTACTCGGTGCAGCATCAGCCTAGGATTGGGGGTGGGGAGTGGAGTGACAGCTGTCTGTAAAGACAATCTGGTCTATTGAAGGTATTCCCATATGGACTGTGTCCATCTTGTGTTCGAGGTCTGGGATAGATTTTGGATTCTGCTGGTGTACTGACCACTACGCTACACAGCAGACTCCCTGAGTGCTCTAGTCAAGCTGGTCTCAGAGGTGGTTTTGAGATGATCCAGACGTATTGTCTCGGGCAATTTCAACATATGTGCCGAGGCTGGCCTTTCAGGGGCAGGTTAGGATTTCATGACCGCCAAGACAACCATGGGCCTATCCCAAGTAATATCTGGCCTGACACATGAGGTTGAACACACATTTGATTTTAATGTTTTGCACTGGCCTAGAAACAGGAGTTGTGGACCAGTTAGGTTGGTCTGCCCCCAGAGACTAAAGGATCTCATAGGATTCCGGAACTCTCTGAAGGATTTATCTGCTCACCTTGATGGCCTCTCTGTTGATNCCAAAATGGGGTAAGGCTCCCCACAGCATGGTAGTCTATGTGCCCAAGCTCCTTTATCCCACTACTCAGTGAGCTCCGTGGTGAGGCTTTGAGTGGCTAGCTCTGTTGTTCGTCAAGTGCAACCATGGCACAGCCAAGGGTAGGATTTGGTCAGGTCAGCAGAGGGAGGAGGGGCAGAGTTGGGAGTCCACTTGTGTGGCCAGTGTCTTGGTCCGCCCCAGCTATAATCGGGCCTTCCACAGCTCATGTAGCTGCACTCAAACACACAAACATCTATTAGTGTGAAAGTACTGATGGAAGAGCTTATTCCCTTTCAATTATGAAGCTACTCCTCGATTATAGCATGTGTATTTTAACGACGTATTAAATTCCTTTTATATTTCCTTTTTGCTGTGTATTCTAAACTAATAAAACCTTCTTTTGTCCCAAATTATCTATTAGGAAAGTAGCTTTGGTTATAAAAATAAAAATAAATGTGATATCTCTCCTCAATTGTAACTATATCAGAAAAAGAGGTATAAATATTAACAGCTTGCTCCGCTATGTAAAATCATAAACAGGAGTAATGCATATGCTAGTGTAATCGATAAAGAAACCATCTCTAAAAGGTCTTACCTAAAGACAGTTCCATTATTTGCAAGATATACTATCTTACAAGTATTCTGTACTTACTGCCTCTGGAGGAGTGGAAAGGGCAGGATTCTCTTTCCACCTGGGGCTGCCCTACCATCCTACTGCCTGCTCACCCAGGTGTGAGGCTATGGGTGCTGTCCATATAAAAGCACCCATGGGGGTAGGGTGGTTTCCCAGTCTGCCTCCCTGGTCGTTTTTTCTCCAGGGATGTTAGACTCAGGGAGTGCCCGCTGGCTTCTTGTGGAGCCAGGGGAAGGGACATCTCCAGGGGAGTTTTGGGGGCACGTGCTGAACCAATTGGAGTCATATTGCTGAACTGATTGGAGTTACAAGATGTCTGGCAGTTGTGGGAGACTAGATGAAGGCGAGTAGACTGAAGCTGAATCCCGACAAGATGGAGGTGATGCTAGTGGGAAATGCGGTGGGTGCAGTGGCCCCCGTCATCGATGGGATTCGTACCACACTGGTTCCCCAGATTCAGAGCCTGGGAGTTCTCCTTGACTTGCAGCTCCACCTAGATGCCCAGGTTGGGGCTGTAGCAAGGAGTGCTTTCTGTCAATTACATCTGGTGCGTCAGCTTTGCCATATGTCTCAGTCACCTGGTCACTATCATCCATGCTTTCATTACCTCGAGATTGGACTATTGTAATGCACTCTATGTGGGGCTGCCCATGATGATGGTCCAGAGATTGCAGCTGGTGCAGAATGTGGCGGCCCACCTCCTTATGGGAACAGTTCGCCACTGGGAGCACATTACACCGGTGCTCCGTTCTCTGCACTGGCTGCCTATAGTCTTCAAGGTGCTGGTTCTTACCTATAAAGCCGTATACAGCTTGGGCCCCATCTATATGCAGGATCACCTCACCCCCCGTGCCCTTGATCAGCCCCTGCGGTCGGTCGGGAGCGCCCTTCTCAAGGTCCACCGAGTATCCCGGGGGGCCACTATGGAGAGGGTGTTCTCAGTGGCCGCCTCAAGACTGTGGTACTCCCTCCTGGAAGAGACCCAGGTGGTCCTGGACCTTCCTTCCTTCAGATGTCGCTGTTCCACCAGGCTTTTGGTGAGGGAGATGGGGGGGTTATTATTTTTAGTGATGGCTGGGATGGGGTTTTAAAATGTGTTTTACTGACGTCTCTCTCCCCACCGTGGGGAGGCTGTGTTTTCCCTCTTTTGTTTTTGCCCCTTTTTGTTATTTTATTATGTATTTTATATATTATATATTTTATATTGTAAGCCGCCCTGAGCTGCCTTTGGTAGGAGGGGCGGAGTAATATGTTTTTTAAATAAATAAAATTAATAAATAAATATTGGGCATGGGGGGGTATGGGCGGGAGGTGGAGGAAAAGTCATCATGGTACAGGGGCAGTCAAGTGGTGTCTGTTCCCCTGTCGTCCTCTCCCCTCATCTTGGGATCTTTGGGGGTTGAGGTCAGTGGAGCCTCTGATCCATCACTGATGTATCTTAATGCAAGGTCAGCAGTGAGTAAAACAGCTACTATTCGTGATCTTATTCAGGAGGAGGCTGCTTGCCAGGACCTGGCTGGATGAGCCTTCTGAGCCCGTGTTGGGAGCCGTGATGGTGCTGGCTAGGTACTCGGTGCAGCATCAGCCTAGGATTGGGGGTGGGGAGTGGAGTGACAGCTGTCTGTAAAGACAATCTGGTCTATTGAAGGTATTCCCATATGGACTGTGTCCATCTTGTGTTCGAGGTCTGGGATAGATTTTGGATTCTGCTGGTGTACTGACCACTACGCTACACAGCAGACTCCCTGAGTGCTCTAGTCAAGCTGGTCTCAGAGGTGGTTTTGAGATGATCCAGACGTATTGTCTCGGGCAATTTCAACATATGTGCCGAGGCTGGCCTTTCAGGGGCAGGTTAGGATTTCATGACCGCCAAGACAACCATGGGCCTATCCCAAGTAATATCTGGCCTGACACATGAGGTTGAACACACATTTGATTTTAATGTTTTGCACTGGCCTAGAAACAGGAGCTGTGGACCAGTTAGGTTGGTCTGCCCCCAGAGACTAAAGGATCTCATAGGATTCCGGAACTCTCTGAAGGATTTATCTGCTCACCTTGATGGCCTCTCTGTTGATGGTTTGGTAGATCTG
The DNA here is from genome assembly GCA_003113815.1 of Sphenodon punctatus. Lineage (NCBI taxonomy): Eukaryota > Metazoa > Chordata > Lepidosauria > Sphenodontia > Sphenodontidae > Sphenodon > Sphenodon punctatus. The sequence goes on from QEPC01005340.1 coordinate 7,166,370, forward strand.
TGGTATGGTGTGTTGACTCGGGCCATCAACACACTGGCACCCAGGCATCTACTTCTTCCACTGTGGCAGCACAGTGTCTTGGGTATACAGAAGACCTGAGGCTGCTAAAGCAGGAGGGCAGGCGGTAAGAGTGCAGGTGGTGCTTGATTCGTTCCAAACCTGACCGACTGTGGCATAGATCTTTTTTGAAGGACTATTTTGTGGTGGTGGTGGTGGCAGCAAAACTTTCTTTGCTGCTGCCATAGCATTGGCAAAGTGCTACCCAGGCGAGCTCTTCTGGGTGGCGACTAGCCTGCTAAATCCTGGCTGTATTTGTCTTCACTTGGGAACTGCTAGCTTGGCTGCAGGGTCAGTTTGGGATTTGGGAGGTTTGGTCTTGTCTGGTTTGCTTGAATTAGTTTCAATTAATCTTGCCCACCGATGAGGAGGATGCACTTGGACTGGTGTGGGCAACCAGTTGTGAATTAGATCCATGCCTGTCCTGTCTGGAGAAAAACTAGTCAGGAGAACTTTGGGGCTGTTGCTGTCTCAATGCCTCTTTTGGGAAGGGCAGGGTGCCCAACAGTCTTAAAACTGCAATCATGACTCTCCTTCCAGTTATTACCCCAAATCTTACCTTTTTAGGGAAGGTTATTGAATGGGTAGCTGTCACACAGCTTCAGGCGCATTTTTATGCTATTAGATTCCCGGACCCATGTCAATCAGGATTTCGTAACTGCACTTGTGGCCTTGGTTGATGATCACTTGGTAATCGACAAGGGCAAACTGTACCCTGTTGTTTCTGTTAGATTTTTTAGTGGCCTTTGATACAGTTGATCATTGTGGGATGGTGTTAGCATAGCTGCATGACTTGGCAGGGGTTTGTGGGACTACTCTTGAGTGGTTCCGCTCATTCTTGGCTGGGAGAACCCAGAGGGTGGTGATGGGCGGTGACTCTCTGGTGACTCGTCATCCCCGCAGGAGCTCCCTTGTGGGGTCCTGTAGGGTTCCATCTTGTCCCCACTCCTGTTCAACGTGCATCTGAGGCCCATGGGTGAGGTTGTACAGAAATTTGGAGTTGAGTGCTATCAGTATACTGATGACATGGGGTGGGAATATCCGTATCGGATTAATCCGATACACCTGATAATCGGGTATATTGGATTAATCTGATAATCCAATAATCACTGGTATCGGCATACCGTTTTTTAACATTGGTCGTTTTACGTTTTTTTTTTACATCGCAGCCATTGAAATAAATGGCTTCAATGTAAAAAAAACTGGTAAACTGGCCAGTGTTAAATAACTGGTATGCCGATACTGGTAAATGGCCTCCGCACACCCATGCCAAGTGAGTTTTACAGTTTACACAGCCCTCCTGTTTTCCCCCCACTTCGATGTTGTCTGATGCAGATGAATTGTTGTGTGGATTTTCTCCCCGATACCAGGGAGATCCGATACCGATAAATCTGGTATCCAGTATTATCCCTGGTGTCCCACCCCTACTGATGACGTCCAACTCTCTTTCTCCTTTTCATCTGACCATGGTCCTGCAGTCTCACTGCTTATCCAGTGCCTGGCTGCCGCTGGGGACTGGATGTGGGCGAGTCAACTGAAGCTTAATCTAGACAAGAGCAAAGTGATGATGGTTGGCCGGCCTTGTGAAATGGGAGGCATGGGGACCCCTGTCATTGATGGGATCCAGCCGTCTTTGGTCACTCAGGAACTCAGCTTTGCAGCCTTGGGGTGCTCTTGGATCCATTACCGTGCCTGGATTTCCAGGTTGCGGTTGTGGCCAGGAGTGCTTTTCACCGGCTTCATCTGGTGAGAAGGCCGCAATCTTTTATTTTATCAGATTCAGATTTGGCCACTGCAACCTCGAGGCTGGACTTCTGCAATGTGCGACTGCCCTTGATGACCATTAAGAAGCTACAGAGGATGCAGAACTTGGCGGCTGGTCTTCTGTTGGGCATGGGTTCCTGAGAGCACATGACACCGGTGCTCCAGAGTCTGCACTGGCTACCAACAGCTTTCCTGGCACAATTCAAGGTGCTGGTTTTGCCTTTGCAGCATTTTTGGTGGCTGACCCACAATTATGGAACTCTCCCCCCTTGGGGGTTCATCCAAGCTCAAGCCTTCTTATCTTCCAGAAACTATGCAAGACCTTTCTATTTGGCCAGATATTTGGCAGGCAGGGATAGGGTTGGGTGGGAGTGGGGGGTTAGGGGAAGATGTGTGGGAGGGTTAAGGAGATTTGTATATGTTTTTATTGATTGTAAGCTGCCCTTAGCCATAATGGGAATGGCAGCATATACATTTAATTTTAAAAATAAAAAAATTAAAATTGTGTCTCCTTGTCTTACTCAGTGCACTGAAATGACAGAAGGTGAAGCATGTGGAGAATTTAGTGGAAAACCTTATTTCTGAAAAGAAATGTATGGAGAGATCTTAAAAGCTCATTTGTTATGAAGCAGACACATAATATTCCCTCACTACATCTCTTACCTGGAGGTTTTCCCAGAACAATGATAATGAGATTTCACAACTATGAAAGGAGGAGACAGGCTGCTCAAGGAGAGAGGAGAGCACAGGAGATAAAGAGAAGCACATTATTATTTTCCTGAACTGTGGCTCCTTTTTACTACATCTGGGAGATGCAGAGAAAAACATAAAGGAAATTATGGTATTTTAACTGGGAAACCTAATCTGCATTAATAGGATAGAATTAGGTACTGTCTTCCCACCATTCTAGATCATTTGGGCTGAAGTACCATTGCTTATACGAGTCTAAGCCTGAAAACAAAAATTGGTCACCTACCTCGGTGAATTTGTTTCTCTTCTTTTCACCTGTCAGTGCTCCGCACGGGTAGCTCTGCGCGTGGCCGACAGGAGGCAGAAGAAGAATTCAATGTGCGCATGTGCAGCTACCCTCCTCTTCAGTCGATGACCAAGCCGAGGATAGTGTCCTTTGTCTGGAAAACTCATACACACTCATTAATGATCATGCCCCTT
>QEPC01005340.1:7176622-7191558 GCA_003113815.1 Sphenodon punctatus
ATGGGGGGGGGGCATATGGCCGCGCGTTGCGTGCCGCTTTGATCTCGGCGGGGAATCCCGAAGGTTGTTTCCGTGATGGGGCCAATCGGTCTCGTCACGTCTGAAAATACCCTTTGTTGTAGCAACCCCAACTTTCTGTGTGTCTAAATCACTCACCCAGATCTTAAACACCCAGCTTTCTGAACTTCCAGCTACTCTCATGGATTTAGGAAGTCCTTGATCTCTGTGGTTTTACAAATCTGGATCCTGTAATATCTGGGTGTCTCCCAGAACCTGTGTGTGTAAATTGTTCTCCTGGTAAACTGCTTTACTCCTGACAGCCATGGTCACATCGTTTCCATGGCAACCCCTCTTCTCTACATTGAGCTCTCCAGTGCCACTACCGAAGGCTGCCTCAGGGCAGCATGTGTGTGTGTGTGTGTAGAATGCATCCAGGAGCTCACTTGTGAACTTGTTAACCTGGAGGATTGAAAGACCAGCACTTTAAGGTGTGTGTAAAAACACCTAATGTCCAAACTAAGTTCTACGAGACAAAATCAAATACATTGTAATGCTAAATAGCTGCATTTGAATGATCTTGACCATTTTTAAATGGATTGCGGAGGTTTGCGGTCGGTGAGGGATGGGTGGAGGCGGTGGCGGAGTGCGGTACATGTGCAGACCGGCACACAGATACACACCCACCTCCACCGATCTCCACCCATTTCCACACACAGAGGCACCTCCGTTTTACCCAATGCCTCCATGCATGGGAGATGGGTGGAATGCGAGCGCACGCACGCGCCCCCACCCATCCCCACTTGCTGTCACACGGATGCACCCCCAGTCGCCCACGTGAGCGGGGACATCTCGTGTGAAAACGGTCCTAGAATCCCAATACCTGTGTGTTCATTCTCTCATCACTAGCATTCCTGTTTCAGCGCTCATATCACAGGATTCACCATGATGGTACAATTTAAAAACTTCTTCGGGTATAACCATGGATTAAAATGTCAAGTGAGACTATGGGCTTCTCCATTATATATCTCATTTAGATGAACAATAGCAGAAGCTGTAAAGAATGGTTGCTTTTCCTTTACCTGCGTACCTAAATATAAGGAATAAAATGTCAACAAGCTTTATAACTTGATCTGAGTTATAAACAAAGCGAACAAAAATAGCTACTTATTAAAAAAAATTATGAGTTTGACCAACTTAATCAAGTTTCTTCCTTACAAACCTAGATATATTTATCTATTGGAAAGGAGCAGAACAATAAATCATAAGCGACTTGTGGGGGAAGGGAATGGGGACATGTTTCCCGCCCCCCCTAGATTTTTGGAAGCACAATAAAACTCCTGCCCAGCCCACACTCATGTGCCTGCCACTATCAACAGCTACCAGTCACCTAAGCAATAAATATTGGCCTGGACCCAGTATTTTAAATTCGGTGGCAAAGCATTTACATGCTGGAGAGAAGGAAAGTTTTCAATATGTAAGATCTAAAAGCAAAAGACACTACATTTCTCTGATGGTGTTTCTTTAGCTCTGCAAAATAAAGCAAAGCTGAAAGAGATTAAAAAATATGGAGTTAGGGAGTTGATTAATAATCCAACTAAAGCGCAAGGTTGCAAGGTTTTTTGAAAGATCCTTCCATTTTTGTTTAATAGTATTTATTTACGGACATACACAGAAAGGCTCACCTGAGCTGCTGATGGATTTGGGGAACTTATTTTCCTTTGTGAAAGCCTCCATGCACTCTTCAAAGCATACAAGAGTCCAAACATCCTCTCTATTTAAGCTCCTTTCCACAGCCTCTAAATCCTTATTTTTGGTGAGGTGGGTTGCACACACTTTCCAGAACCCATTGATGCACATGATCTAAGAGGGCTGTGGAGCCATGCTTCCTCACCAACCTTTGTCCTCAAAAGATTTCTAGCTTCTGTGACCCTTGAGTAAGAGTGTGACCTCCCATCCCAGACTTGTATTGGCATGTGGCCCAAACTATGATTTTATAAAACCAGCTTCTATCCAAACCATTCAACAATAATGAAACAAAGACATTCAGATATTTTGAAAATTACACATAAAACTTATGTGTAATAGTGTCCTTGTCAGAGCCCTATATTCTACACTCAATGAGTAAAAACAAACATGTGGCTGTTCACTTGTGTGTAGCTAGCTATCATACCACTTATTTTTACACCTGTCTCTTATACACATCTAGATGTGTATAAGAGACAGTCCCTGGGGAGGAAAATCCCAGGCAACAAGCCCCAGGGCAGGTTGGGGCACCAGCTGGGGAGCAATTCCACCGGCCGCAAGGCCCCGGTAGGCCTGGAGGCACAACAAACATGCACGTGGGTGGCCCTGCTTGCACTGTGCTCCCAGTGTCCCACCCTGTGCCATGATGGGCAGCCAGGGTAGCCAATAAAAAACAGCCATGGCTGCTAGCTATGGCATCCTCTGACCCGGGGTGGCTGTGCTGCAGCCACACAGACGTACTAGCCCACTTTGGTCTCGGTGGCAGGCCATAACCTGGGATGTGACCTGGGAGATTTTCCGAGGTCACAGCCTAGTCTAGCTGCCAACATAGCCTGGGGCAGAAGTTGACCAACACCTGGCAACCCCCAAAACAGACGTGCTGCTGACTCGTAGGCCAAAGCAGGCCAACATTACTTCTGTTTTTACCCAATGTCCATCTATTGCAGGCATGGTCAAACTGTGGCGCAGTTCCAAGTGCAGCTCTTGGTCAGGGCTGAGGGCTGGTCTGGGGCCCTGCACTGCTTTAACTGTCCTGTGTCTTACTTCATTGCACTCCAATTTCAGCAGCCAGAACTGCAGAGAACGGGCGCCACCAGTCAGTCACCAAGCTGGAGATGTGTGTGTTTATGTCCATGCATGTGTGCATGCATGTAGCCCTATGAAGATTTTGGTGTGTGGCTCTACTTGAAGATTTGATTGGTCTCCTCAATTTTCCAAGTGCCATAAAAGTCTCTCCCACAGACTGTGATATAAAAACCATATATTAGATTCTCTGGAAAACACATTAGTGAAGCGCTAACATTTCACAATTTTATCCATGTGTACAATAAACCCTGGCAGCAGAAGATCCACTCTCCTAAGCTATGCTAGTCGAATGAATGTGATTGATTATTCTAATTATACTGGGGGGAAAAGAGTTTCATGACATTTAACATTAGTGAAATGTTGGCATAGACAGTTGAATAGCAATTTCAAACCTAGTTTGCTGAATGAAGCTTTTTCAAATGCAGAGTTTTCAAAAGCAACCATCCCACCTACAAGACAAAAATATCAGCAACTGGGATTTTTCTATTTTCACTTTTGCAATATACTGTCCATTACTTCATAGACAGTATATTCTCCTGAGGCCCATCTTTGAATTTTGTCCATTTGTTTGATCCGGTTCCTTTAAATCCTAATTATTACATGATAAAAATTCACGCTCTACTTTGCATAAAACTCAGCATCAACCTTTTAAGCCAATTTTAACATCTGCCCAACAAGGTTTTTTCCTTTTAATACGCTTCCCTGAAGATATAATGGTCCTCCCAATCAACACATTTAAAATGTCTCTAGTCAGAAAAGTTAGTGCAGCTTCCATGAAAAAGATTAGCACATAGCATTAAGTGACTCAACAACGGAAACATCCAATTTGCCCAAAAGGAAGAAACGTGAATATCCATGACTTGGACATCATTCTGGTGCCAACTGGAGTTGCACAAGTGTCGACGATAACAGAATTTGGCTTCTGGTCTTTTAATCCTCATTTGCTGTAATTCTGGAAGTGCCCCTGAGGTTACTTCTAATGAAACGAGGGAGTGCCCCAGAAGCAAAGCTCACACTGAGCTGGATGATGATGAAATGAAGCAAAAATGATTCTCTCTTGCTAGCTGAAATGTGGAGGGACATTCCCTCTTTTTAACAGAGGTAATCCTCTGAGGCATTTAGCAGGAAAATTTGAATGAGATGTGAAAGTACAATGCAAAACAATCTTTTCCTCTAAAAGATAGAGTTCCATCCCACTCTATCTGCTGTGACAGGGTAGAACAATTCTTAGGCAGGACTGATTTTTTAAAAATATATTTAATTAGTGGCACGATGCACCCTTTACAAGAGGGTTAGGATTGGTCATCCAATCTAGTGGTGTCTGGTGTAGCTGAATGAACACATTAGCAGGAAGAGAAAGGGGTGACAGAGGCAAATCTATGTTACCTTGATGTGACAGACCACCTGTGAAGACCAACCCTTCCAAAGGATTAGGACTCACTCTATATTGCAAGATATTTCCTGCTGAGAGCTGAAATGAGTACCTGCAAAAACAGATTGAATTTGTGGCACCTGAATCCACCTGAAAATTTTGGGTACTAATTGGTACCTGATTAGGACCTGATTTGGGTACCTGATGTCTGGAAATGTTCCAGAATGTCAACTTCCGGTCCTAATTTTTCAGTTTTCTGTCCGTTTGTTAATTGGTAACCATAAAATCAGTAAAACAGTAACAGAAATTACAGATTTGGGGGGCACTCAGGTACCTGATCAGTGATCGGGAAGCCCACAGGGTACTGAAAATTAAAATAAGGTTTATTATGCACACAGGCACTAAATTAGGTACTCATTTCAGTTTTACAGTCCTGCCTGATCAAGAGGAAGAACTTCCTGCATATGGGACTTACCACCTACACAGTACATGATCTGCCAGCTAAACATGGAAACTACAACCAACTTCACTTATGTATGGGCAAGCATGACAAGGTGATGGTGCATGAAAACAGAAATGCTAATGGTTAAAATAAACCTCAAAAAGTTTGATTTTTCATCTGTATGAGGTCATCTTATACTTTGAGCTGCAATTAAAATGTAGGGACAATGGATCAAAATGACATAATTTTTTGTCTACCCATGTCATCTTCTCAAAGTTTCCTCTTTTTCTGCACTCATATTTAGTGTATTTACAAAGGAACAAGAAATTGTGAAGAATCTAATGGTAACTTTGTAAGTTGATGAAGATCCTAAAAGTCCCCCAAAAAATCTCCAAAAGGGTTCAAAGTTATTCACTTGAGTCTTACTCTTCACCAAAACATTGCTACAGGTCAAAGGTGAACTCACTGATTCAGTTCTTTGAGGAGAGGAGAATTGCATCTCTACACTATATAGAATACACATGTGAATGTCCAATGTATTTACAAAAAATAATGATGTGTAATACAGAAGACACATACAAATTTTAGCAGCCCACAGTATATCAGTTAAACTTACACTTTTGGAGATCAATAATAGCATTCTATCAATTATTCTGATTGTTAGGATTATATTATTTCTCTCGTATATTATATATACATTTCAGCTGGTCTCTTTGTACATGTATTATATTAAGAGGTGGATTAAAGCTGGAACGTCAAAAACATAGCCATTCTAATTTCAGAGAGGGTTAATCTGAATCTTTAATAAACTCAACTTTATTTCCAGCCAAGCTCTATAATCAGAAGCAGCTCAATTTTCCAATTCCAGTTCAAATAGGACCAAAGTCTCACAAAATTGCACCGGAATAAAATGTGTACCAGAACATAGCTCCCAGCTTGGATCTAGCGCTTGAACATAGGACCACTCTAGATTGGAATACAAAAACTGTCTCCTTATCCTTCAAATATATATGCAAACTGCATCTAAAATGAATAGGGCTTTTTGAATTTGCAAATCCAGTTCAGGCAGTCGTTTCCTTTATTGAATATTTCAGATCAGATTCATGCCCTTTCAGAACTTTTTCTTCAGTTCAAATTTGATTTTGCTTCATGTCAGAGTGTGTTGATTTTGGTTATTTTGACCTCACCTAATTCAGTTACTTCAGCTTTGCTTATTGGCTTAGAACATAAACAATCAGGTGTTTATTCCCCCCATTTTGTTTTAATATCAAATTACTGAACAACAAAATCATATGTGAATTTTGTAAGTGTGCACGCTCATGCTCACGCTCACATTGTCCTCACAATGTGGAAAGAGACTTCAGACACAGAATTTTGGGGATAAAACTGACTACCACTCTTTATTAATTCCAAACAGCAGTCTGGGAAAAGGGGAGAACAATACAAACCAGCAAAACCACCCCCCTTTTCAACCTACAAGTCCAGCGGCTAAGCTCATTCCTTCCTGGGCCCGAGATGGCGGCCGGTAATAACCCACAGTGCAAGGCGAGGGTGGGGTGGGTGCCGTTTCCTTGCAGCTGCTGAAGCCAAGTGGGGCTGGAGCTGGACTATTCCTGCTTGGGGACCCCGCCTGCCAGGCGGGGCCCCACGTGCCTACCTGGGCCAATAGCTGGACAGCCTGGGTTGCCTAGCAACCCAGACTGTATTCCTGAGTTCCCCATGCGCGCCACTTGCCTCCCACCTCGGGGCACGGCTTTGGCTCCCCGCTTCCCCTTCGGCGGGAAACCCAACCCAGCCGTCCTGTCCCCTCCCTAGGTGGGTGCGGCAAAGGACCCCACGCCCCCCACCCCCGTGGGGGAAAGAGGCAATTGTAACATTGTCATGCAGGGACTAGTACCATGCAGCCAGTAGGGGTTTGTACACCATCATCTCTGTGGAACCGCTCCACACACAACCATGGGGTGGATATTTTGGCCTTGTCTCAGTGAGACCTTTAAAACGAGGTATCACATGTCCAGCTGGCTGGCTGGTGTAGTTCCAGAGATGATACAGGGCCACATATATAACAGGCAAAGACAGATGCGATCTCCACATAAGGCATTCCCTATTACACTTCATGTAAAGAATGCCTTATAAAAACTGCACAACTTGAACGCCCCTTTAACTACACAACCTACAGTATGGGGCAGGGGGGAGAGGGGGGGATAGCACTACAAGCAAGGTGGGGAAAAAACCCACTTGAGGCTCAAGCCAATCTGCCCAGTAAAGGAAAATGGTCCTAATTCAAGGTGACTGGTGGAGCCTGTAGTTCCAGTCTACTGAGTCCAAGATGGGGTGTGTGTGGGCTTTGAACACCCTGGAGTGTTTCCCACAATGCCAGCCATGCCCCCTAGCCCTCCTTTTATATTGGGCTTGCAGGGTAAAACCTACCTGCCCCTTTTCCCATCCCAAATCCCTGGATCAAACCAATGACTCCACCTTGAATTTTCTCTTTGCCTCCCTGCTTTTCCATGGAGGAGAGAGGTTTCAGATCTCCTGGCTAGGGAGCCTTGCAGGCTCTTTTCCTATACAGGCATAGTGGGGACAGTTATGTGGGGGGTGCAGGAGGGAATTAGTTTTTGTGGAGTTTGTCCAATTTAAATATCCATACCTGCTCTAATATAAAACACAGAATCATATATACATACTATTTAGGTAAGTGTAAGGTAAAGATGTTTGGAAACCAGGGAATGAAAATAATGCTATTAAATGCCTTTTAACTAGGATGGCCATCCCTTTCCTTTACAGAGGACACATATTAAAAATACATGTTGCAGGGCTTCATTGGCTCCAGTGCAGCCCTGCACCATGTACTTTTTATAAGTGTCCTCTTTTAAAGGGGAGATATGACCACCCTACTTATAACGGCATACACTAGCAAGAGGATTCTATGGTTTAAGAGATTAGAATACAGAGCTTTCCATCTTTAATTCACTGGTTCTATTCATCAATCATCATCATCTTTACTTTTGTACCCCGCACTCTCCTGCCACAGGCAGCTCGAGGCGGCTTCCAACACACAAAGATATACAAAAAGAAAAACATAGGTCCACAAGGACCAACAATCCCAATCACAAAATTATCACATAGTTTACAATTATAATAATACAAAATACATTCAACAATTTATACATATCACTCATCATTTATCCTTCCTTTTCCCACCCTGCTGCCACCAGGGGAGAACCCTCTAACTCCCATATTTCTTGCTCTCACCAAAAAAATGGGTCTCTTACAACCATCACAAAGCATTTAATACATAACAAACCTCCCATTAGTTCATACTATCCCATTATTATAACACACATGGTTGGGTCCTTGTGCATACTGTGACCCTGATTTTGGAAAACTTCCCCAGGACCTATTTAGAGAGAGACTGTTAGTAACTGGGGAAGTAGCCCAGCCTCAGATACTTACCCCAGGATCAGGTCCAGAGTCACTGGCTACATACTGAATAAGGACTGACTTTAAGGACATGTGGAGGGATTTGGCGTACCAGGACGGCTGAACTAATGTCCCACAAGCTCACCAGTGACCCCTGTGGGGCATGAAAAGTGGTCCTAGCTACAATCACGATGACCTATAAGGGGTGGGGTTATGTCAGAAAGGGGTGTTAATGCCTTGCCAATGTGTTACAGTCCTCTTCCCACCAATGGTTCCCTGCCCCCTTTTGGGTGAATGACCAGAGGAAGATGAACCAACTGGATAATACTGGATTAATCCAGAGAGATTGCGCGGTTGCCGTGTTGGTCCCAAGTGACAGAGATGGAGACAAAATAGTTGAAATATGTTTGGAACAACTGTTGTTGGTGAAAATGAGCAAGCTTTCGGGCCACACAGGGCACCTCCTCAGGCATGTAGTGTAGCCAGTCAGAAATACATAAACTGAGCAAATGTATGGCAGTTTTATAAGAAGGTAGGAATGGGTGGGTGTGGGTAAGACAAAGTAAGATAAGGAAGGACCCTGTGTGGCCCATACGTTCGCTCATTTTCACCAACAGCAGCTGGTCCAATAAAAGATATAATTCAAACCACCATGTCTCCATCTCTGGAATGGATTAAGTTGTTGTGGTCACAATTAGTTACTGTTGGATTACTTTCTGTTGTTACTATCTGTTTGTTGCAGGCTGAAGGCTTACTAGGTGCAAGTCCCTCAGGATTTGGGTCCAAGAAGTCAATGTCTCTGGGATAATTAGCTCATCAAAAGTCTCTTTATTCTCAGTATCTCCACCAGTAGTCACTATACACGTATAATGCCTCTCACAGGGGTCCCAGCACCTATATCAGTATAGGCTTCTAGTGTAGGGTGGTCATACCTCTCCTTTAAGAGGACGCTTATGAAAAACACATGGCGCAGGGCTGCATTGGTTTCAGTGCAGCCCTGCACCATGTATTTTTCATAAGCATCCTCTTTTAAAGGGGAGGTATGGTCACCCTATCCCAGTGTCTACCCACCCATGAGTAGCTCACCAGAGTCCTTTTTTCCTCTGGCTTACCCTCCACTCCAGCTCCACCCTGAAGATCCTTCAGTCTCTGGCTCCACAGTCTTCACAGCCAGGCTCCCAGCTCTGGCTATCCCAGAATCATTACTGCCAGTTCCCTCTGACAAGTCCAAAGTAGGAGCTCTCACCCTGGCTCCTACTCCCATGACAGCCTTTCCTCTACTGAACTGCCTCGCAGACCTGTTTCCCTAGGGTTGATGACTGAGGTGCACTCCCAATTAGTAGGGGTGGGAATATTGGTATCAGATTAATCCAATACACCCGATAATTGGGTATATCGGATTAATCCGATAATCACCGGTATCGGCATACCAATTTTTTAATATTGGCCGCTTTACCGGGTTTTTTACATCGCGGCCATTGAAATAAATGGCCGCAATGTAAACGAAACGGTAAACCGGCTAATGTTAAATAACCGGTATGCCAATATCGGTAAATCCAATACCAGGGAGATCCGATACCGATAAATCTGGTATCCAGTATTCTCCCTGGTGTCCCACCCCTACCAATTAGGCACCTGCACTTCTGTTCACCTCAACTGCTCTGGTGCTAGTTCTCTAAAAGGGCCCAAAGCCTACTGTGGCTCTGTCCTGCCACACTGCTGAAATGTGTTGGTGGTTCCTCTATTGCTATAAGACAGACACCCACACCGTCAAAAGGAAACTACAGTTAAAACTAATTCTCACTTTTCAAAACTGTTATAATTGACCTTAAAAGACAATAGGGTAAAAGGTAAATGACCCATTAGGTTAAGTGTACTGACACATACTGGGAGAAGGCAGTGCCATATCTAGGCAGCCAACCTGTGCATTAGCCACCTTCATTTCATAGAAAAGCTCTGCCAGCTTCCCAACACAAAGCATTAGTGGAGTTGAATGCTTACAGGGAGACAGGCGATGATATTTTGGTGATGTTCGCAATTGAGAACACTCTGTCTACAGCTGCTGGTTGGAGGGAAATGGATCTCAAAGAGAAGGGTGCTTAGTTCACTTGGCTTTTCTCTAATTCAGGAAGAAATTGCAAATACAGTCTGGTTAACTAGGCAATAAGTGTACTGTTGAGAAAAAAAAGACTTCTTCGACATGCCAGGACTTGGAATAGCTGGGGCCTGTTTGCTATTGCATGTATATGTATTATATTTCTATCAAAGTAGTGAATTTCAAGTGATCAATAAATACAAATGTAACTGGGTCAAGAACTTTATTACTGGCTTCTTCACAGAGGGAAACCCTAGGGAAAACTACTACTTCTTATCATTTCTATAGCACTACTAAGCAGATGCAGCACTTTACAGTCACAGATTTTCAAAGACAGGTCCCGCCTGGCCCAGTGGACTTACAATCTAACATGGACACAGGTGAGGGGAACACAGGGACAGAGAGACACACATATATTCTCAATTTTTAATTATTATTTTTTAACAAATGGGAACTGAGGCAGAGAGATTGTGACTTGCCCAAAGCCACCTAGTAAATTCATAGCTAGGCCAGGATTTGAACCTGGCTTCCCAGGTCCAAGTCGAGTACCTTCTCCACTACACCACACACTGGCTCTCTAGGCTGAGAGGATGTGACTTGCCCAAGGACAGCCACTGAGTTCATGGCTAGGGTAGGATTTGTACTCTGGCTTCCCAGGTCCAAATCCAGCACCGTCTCCGGTACACCACGCTGACTCTATGTACCACACTGGCTCTATGTATACCACGCTGGCTCTAGTAGGAAGTAGAACTATTATAGACAGGAAAAGTTGTATTCGTCAGAGACACCTCTACCACCATGCAAAGAGAATGGAAGGAAAATTACGGACAAAATAATTGATTACAGGTTGTTTTAGGAAGAATAACTGGAGTTCTGAAGTTGAGTGGCAAGTAATTGTTTATGGAAGGTTTTCCTACAATAGGTGAGCATTTACCTTTGTACTAATAAACATTGTCTTCATATAATTATCTACAGAGGCTAATGACAGACTGGGTACCTATGATACTGGATTACAAGCTTGATAGTTCTAACCAGATGAAAACATGTAAATCTTTGCTGGCTTACGATACCCTGTGATGTCTAACCTCAGCTCATAATGTCAGAGCAAATCACTAAGCATCTCATCATCCAATAAGAATTGAGCCAGTGCACAAAAAAGAAGAGAGAGAGAGCGTGTACGTGTGTGCGTGTGTGAGCGCGCGCAACTTGGAGGGGAGGAGGGAAGCTGAGAATTGCTGAGAGCTTTCATATGGTTCCATGGTTGCTATAGAAACCAATTCTTTTGTTTGTACATATTCAGAACAGCTGCCTCCTTGGCAGGCTGCCTCTCAGGCAGTGCAGGCACCGTGTAGCCGTGTCGGAGGAAAAGGAACTCTGCCCTAACCAAAACCTGCTTGGGCCACACGAACTTTTGTTTGTGCAGCGTGGATTCTTTTTGTTACTTTTGTCATTTTAGCATGAACATTCTGAAGCATGAAATTAGCTCATGAGAAAATGCTCCTAGTATTTGCAAGATATCAAATCTTATTAAAAGAAATGGAACATAATGTGAAACATGAAAGCTCTCGAAGGCCTTGAGTTTTGATATACTGGTCTGACCTCAAGGCAGGAGGATGAAACCAGAACATATACTGGGAGAGTCCACACGTTTCAAGAATTGGTACAGATGCATTGTCTTTGGCCCTTTTTACAGGAGACGTGCCCACTCATGTCCACACAGGTCTGCTGCATGGGCATGAGTGGGTGCTTCCCATGTGACTGCTGCGATGGATGGATGGATGGGCATGCATGCTCATGCGAAACACGCATGCACACCCACCGCCCACTCACGGAGCAATTGGTCAAAACGGTGATTACTCAGTGAGTGGGGATTCAGGGGGGGGATCGATGTGTGCCTGTGTACACTGCCCTCCCTCCCGTACCGCACACACCCATCCCCCCACACCATGGCCTGTTTAAAAAGTGCCCTAGTTGTGGTGTCAGGAGTCCTCAGTTTCTAACTTCTTCTGGAGACATCTCGTCTTTCACTGAAAAGTTTATTGACACGGTGATTACAAAACTGGGGAGCAGCTGTATTAAGCACAGAGTAAGGAGTATTCCTAAATTATATGAACCGTATATATTGAATTTGCACTGCCAGTGGCTACATGCAGTTTTTCTGAAAAAACTCTTTAAAATAGAGAAAGAGGGTTCTATGTGGCCATTTTAGGGTGGAGAGCGTTTCATTAGTCCACATTCATTAAAAAGGAGAGCGACTATATTATGTATGCTCTTGGTGCTTTTTTACTCACACCCAAAGGGTTAAAAATCTGATGACAAAGAATGAACAAATCCATAACAGATTAGCCTGCTAAAAGGCAAACAGGGGACTTATATGAAGAGCTCATAAAAGACACCTGCACTCAAAAGCAAAACAAAGCATCATGGCATTAATTACTCAGTAATTGTTATCCTGCTGCCAAAGGTATGTGTTTAGTTGAACACTTCTAAAGTTTTAATTTTTTTTTCCCAGTAGAATTTACAGAGCCGTTTCCTAACCATTTTGAGAGAGCCACTCTTTGTGAAGTATTTTTTGGTACAAACTGCTTTGGTACAGAAAAGTTTGATCACAGCTTTTCTGTAGACCCTTTGCCTTCCATTGTAACCACATGGCTCTTCCATCTCCAAGACGTTTGATGTACTAAGAAAATGAAAAGATAGCGATCTGTATTGTTTAGAAAGCCTGACTTAGGGCCAGGGGAATATGCTCTTCATCAACAAATATCCACACCCTATAGAAAAAATGGATACATTTGTTTTTATTAAGTGAAAGATCCCAAAATTAATAATTTTTATGGAGCTCTTGATGGTGGCATGTGAGCTACTAGTTGGCCAAATGACACTGGTATCTTCTTCTTTGCAGCTGCTGAACTTCATTAGAAGTAGCTAAAACTATTTCATATTCCCTATACATACTTACTTTTGCATGCAAATATGCTATAGCAGCCATATGTATATTATGTAACAACAAACAGAATGAGGCAGTTTGTAGGATAAAAAAAAGGAAGACAGTGGCATACCTCCCCATATTTCAAGGGGATAACAAGGGACAATCTCTTGGCCAATAAGCCCTACCCCTAAAGGAGTAGGTTATGCCTCTCATGCACACACACACCTCTTCCCACATTCCTAAACTAAACTGCCTAACCGAGTCAGACCAATGGTCCATCTTAGCCCAGTATTGTCACAACCTGACATGGCAGCAGGGGGTTCAAATTTGGGTTCAACACTAGCCCTTCCAGGATCTCTGACAGAGGCCATCCTGGCATGCTGCCTGGGATCCCTCCAGGCCCCCAGTGGGGGCCTCTTACAGGTGTGCTGCTGGGGGTCCTGAGATGAAGATGCTGGGGATTGAACCTGGGACCTTATCCATGCAGAGCACACACTCTTACCACTTGAGCTATGCCCCACCCCCAGTGCATAAAGTGTGACAGAAGCTCTCCTGCTTCTCATTCCATCATCTCCTCCTTGTCCTCTCAAGTGCTTTTCCTGGAGACAACCAGAAAAGAGGTGTCCAAGGCTTGAATACTGGATTTTCTTTTGTCTCTCTCTCCTGAAAGAGGGACTTTTACCCCTCCAGAAAGGACAGTGAGATTCAGCACCCAAAGATGGACTGTCCCTCCTAACTAGTGACTGTTGGAACGTATGCAATGGTCCTCCACGAGAATGCTTCCTTATTATAGTCTAAATCAGGGATGGGGAACCTCAGGCCTGGGGCCAAATGCAGCCCATGGCAGATTTTTATATGGCCCCTTTCCAGTTCCCGGATCTGACCCCTATATCCAGATCTGCAAGTAAGGGAACAGAACTGAGGGCATGCACACAAGGATAGGGAACAGATCCATGGCCAGAACACTTCTTTTCTTAAGTGCCTACCCTTATGTACCCCTTTGTCCCCAACTTCTATGTGGCCCTTGGATTTTGTATTGATTTTTTAAAGTGGCCCCTGGGAGTAGGGTTTCCACCTACACATATTTTTAAGGAACACTTATGAAAAATACATGTTACAGGGCCTGCATTGACACCTTATGTGCCAATGCAGGCCCTGCAACATGTATTTTTCATAAGTGTTCCTTACAAATTTGCATAGGTGGCAGCCCTACCTGTGAGGAGAAAAGTTCCCCACCCCTGGTCTATATCTATGAAACAGTTTGAGCATACCATTTACTATTCCATCATCGTAATATTAACATAGAGCAGGTTTGTGGGAAAATCATTACACAAGTAGTTCAATTAGCTTAAATGGACTATATGCATGAATTGACTGGAAAATTGTACATAGCCCAAAATTATCTAGGTGTCCCAGACTGGGCTATAAAAAACTGAAGTGTAAAAGTTAGTAGATGGTTTGTAAAGCTTGTAGATGTTTGGCAGAAGGTCCAAAGAGTCTGTGATGGTGCCAATATCACAGTTCAGTAGTGTTGTGTTTAATGTTTGACTCTCTTGCCCACGTCTCTTCCCGCGCCGGCCGGCCCCCAAACCCCCACCCCTGGCTCACCTCTAACATCCGCTACCTCTGCTCCTGCACCCGGGCTGCCAAATGCCTCTGGCGCAAATCCCGCTCCCTCCGACTTCCTCCACTACAAATTCTCCCTCTCCTTGGCTATCTCCCTAGCTAGACAACACTATTATGCCTCCAGGATCGAATCTTTCTCTCGTGACCCTCGCCGCCTCTTCTCTACTTTCGACTCCCTTCTTAAACCCCCCTGCCCTCCTCCGCCCTCTTCCCTTGCTGC
>QEPC01005340.1:7219495-7292378 GCA_003113815.1 Sphenodon punctatus
GTCCTGAAACCTATCCCACAAAGATGGACCAGACGGCACCTCCATCACCTTCCACTCAATTCCTACTGTCTCTAAACCAGTGTGGAAGTTACTCTGGATCTGAGCGATCTTGTCTGCAAAGTAGATGGCAAACTCCTCACAGCAGGCCTGGGAAAAGTCCCTGTCCAGGCGGAGGGAGGCCGGACTGGCCAGTCCCTGCACCACCCAGAGCAGCTCCGCTGGATGCGACTTTGCAGATGCTATGAGGGTGGCAAATAATTCTTTCTTTGCCATCCTCACAGCCTCAACGTAGGACTGCAAATGGGCCCTATGGAGAAGTCGGTTGGATTCAGAGCAAGTCCGACGCCAGCATCGCTCTAGTCTCCTGCCTTCCTGCTTCATACCTCGCAGCCCCTTGGTAAACCAAGGGGCCCTGCGAAGTCGAGACACGGGCAGGGGACGTCTTGGTGCCTCCCTGTCAATGGCCTCCCCAAGCAAGATGTTCCAAGCCCGGACGAGTTCATCAACAGAGTGGCTGGCCCGGTCCCACACCGAGCACCTCTGGGACGGGCGCCAGGCTGCCGTCCTCCAGCGCAAGCAGTGGTGCACCTGTGACAGGCTGGACGGTCAGGCCACATGGCTCATGGACCTCATGGGGGAGGCCATGGAGGCCCTGCGGTGTGACCCCCAGCGCAACAGGCCCCACCATGCCACAGAAGGAGAGTTGGCAGCTGACCAACACCATGGCGGCTTCCCACTGGTGCAGGTGCCCCCCCCTGCACCTCAGCCACCCGTGGTTCCCCCAGCAGCAACCCTACCCGGGCCTGGTCCATGGAATCCCCCTCCCCCACATAGGGCAACAGGACCTGCTGGCGGGGCCGCAGGGGGTGTGCTTGGTGTGTACTGGTGGGCTCTGGGCCTGTGGGGTGTGCACCAGTTGTGCGGTGTGTGTTCCCCTGGCAGCTTCCCTGCTGGGTGCTGCTGCCTGGGATTGCTCAAGGGGTGGTATTGGTGGTGGGCAGTCGGCCAGGCACCCCCTGTACTCACCTGTGCATTGGTGTGACCCTGCACCTCCCCTCCGCTTCCCTCTGCTGTCACCCCCTGTTGGTGCTGGCCATCTGTGGTGGTGGCAATGGATGGGTGGTGGCACCATGGGTGCTGGGCGGCTGAGTGTGAGTAGGGGTTGAGCTGGCCCCGGGCTTTGACCCCTCTGATCCCCCTTTGTGCAGGGGTTCGGGTGATCTTCTGGGTGGTGGCTGTTGGCGTGTGGGGTGTGCCCCTGGTGCTGTTGCTTCCCCTGGCCCTTCCAGGGCCCCTTGGTGTGCACGCTCCCCATTGCCCTGTCCCGTCTCTCCTGCAGCTACTGTTGTCGTGCTGCTGGTGATCTTGCGCCTAGGCATGATGGTGCAGCAGCTGCAGCGGGTGGTGTGGGACATGCAGGTAGTGGGCCAGCTGTTTGATAGCATCCGTGAGTGTGCTTCCTGTTTGCTAGGCCCTGTGCCTGTGTCCCTCCTTGGAGGGTTCTGTTCCTTGGTGCCCAGGGCTGGCTCTGATGGCTGTCTCCTCTCCCTCTGTCCCATTCAATGCAAGCCATGATCGTGGAGTGCACCCGGGAGCAGGGGGCATTGTTGGAGCTCCTCCTGTATGTCCTGGAGTGGCTGCACCAGCTGGACTGCACGCAGGCCGAGCGCTGGTGCTAGGCACGAGGTCGCTGGCCCTATTGACCGGATGTTGTCCCGGGCCTGCCACTGCTGGTGCTGCCCCCCCCTTCTATTGCCCTGTCCCCCTTCCCTGACCTGTTGTTGTTGCCCCCTCTTGCTGGTTCCCCCTTTCATTAAAGGTGTTTGTGTTCCTTCCCGGTGTGTCTGTGTTGTGCTTTGCTTTGTCCTCTTCCCTTGTGCAGGTGCCTCTGGGGAGGTGTTGCGGGGTTGCCTGTGTTGTGTGGGTGCCTTCCCACCGCGGCCCCCCGTGAACCCGGCCTGGTGTGCTTCTGTTGCCTGTTGTGTGGGGGCAGCTCTGCTGTGGGGAGGAGGGGGCTGGTGCAGGGCTGTCCGGGCTCTGTGCCGGGGCTGTGTGGAGCCGGCTCCTTTGTAGCAGCTGTCATCCCATCTCCCTCCCGCCCCGCCCATGTGGGTCCTGGCGGCTTGGGGGAGGGGCCGCGTTGCATGGCTTCATTTTCCCTCGGTCGGCCATGTTGTGCCGTCGCTGTGCCAGGCGGGGCTTCCCCGCTGGTCCTGACTGTCCGTGTACTTGCATGGGTGTTTGCTGGGTGCTTCCCGGGATGGGTGTTTGACTGCTGGGTGCTTGCTGGCCCCTCCCCGTTCCTTCCCATAAGTCCCTACAGTGCTGTCCATGTAACTGTCTCCCTGCTCGGCGTCGCCGGGTGTTCGCTGGGTGTGCTCACACACCCATCCACACCCATCGGCACTGTTGCGCCGTCCGTGTAAAAAAGGCCAAAGACACTCTTAACACTGATAAAATGGATGTTACATTTTATTATACATGTTGCAGTTGTGCTTTATGGGTGCCCTGCAACATGTATAATAAAATGTAACACCCATTTTATTAGTGATAGTGTCTGTGTGAAAAGGGCCTGTGCATATAAAAAGAACTCTTCACTGCAGCAGTTGGAGCAGTGGGCATTTATCACAAACTTTATTCAAACCCTACCAACGCCAATCTTCCATCCAGCTTGGAAATCAAAGATTTTATAGCAAATTATTGATGCAGGGCAAAAAGAGAAACACTTGTCACACTGCAGCAGGTTCAACTGAGGTTGGCGGGGAAGAGATCAAAACAGCCCTTTCTTTACTTCATCCAAAAGTAAGTAATGGCAGTTAGTATTTTGACATAGTGGTCCATACGGTATTGTTTTTGTTTGTTGTTTTTAATTATATAGGATTTTAATTACTAGGTTCAATTAAAAATGTAATTGCTAGGCTGAGAAGGGAGACCACCAGGAGGAAGGCAGAAGCATTGGAGTTCACCTCACAAGGGAGAGAGACTCAGGGGAATAGCTAAGCATCAACAGGGCTTACAAGGAAAGCTGCACGAGCTAGGCTGCCTTGGACCTATCCGGGCTAAGGGAGGCCAAACAGAGCTGGCCTTAGAATTTGCGAGGCCTAAGGCAAAGATAAAGTGTGAGGGCCCCTAATGGCCCCTCCCCCATGGCCCTAGAGGTGGTCATGGTTGAGGCTAAAACAGGGGCCCCTGTAGGCCCCCCAGAAACAGAAAAAAGTGCAGGGCCCAGGGCAGTCACCCTGTGATAATCCCAGCCCTGAGGCCAAGGTGTCCCCAGAACCACAAGTGTCCAGTAGACCAGGGCTTGAGAAAGAGGCTAATAGATGGACTGGTTGCTGGTGCGTTATTTTCACATTGTAAGTAAAAATATTTTGGTGGAGGAAATCTTGTAAATTGCGTACTGTATGGAGCCAATTCTGCAAAGACTTACAGACAGAGAAGGACATCTTGTTACATGTATGGTATGATACGGAGGGTTGTAAAATCTTATACCCCAGCTCACCAGGGTGAACTTTGGGAGCTGGGTTTAACTCTTTGCAGCCACCTGAGCTGTAACCCCATGGCTCGAACTCTGGGCTGCAGGCAAGAGAGGGCTCCTACTCCCCACTGATCAGCAGGGAACAGAAGAGCCCCGCTTGCTTTGCAAGTTCCTCATCAGGCTTGGAATATGGTCAGGGCACAGCCCTCATGGTTGAGGGACCAAGGGCAGACAACAGACCTCCCCTAGATGCAAATTTGCAATGCAAAATGATGGTGGTAGAGAGACAGCAGAATTTTGGCTGCTCTCCTACATGGTGCCATCCTGTTGGTGAGGAGGCTTCTATAAATGGCTAGGTTTTTTTTTTTTTCTATAGCCCCAATGATAAGCAACATTCTCCAATGTTCATTGGCATGAAGAACTATCCTAGTGACATTCCAAAGACCAAACTTTTCTCTTCAACGGGAGTTACATGCATGGGTTTTGAAGATGATTTTGTCCCTTGAATATAAATACATCTTAAATCCGAATTAGGCATGAATCTGAAGTTGTGGATTTAAATGATATTATTCTTAAAGTAGAATATTTGACATCATGCCTCAAGGCTGAAACCAATTATTGCGTAAGGCAGAGAAGGGAAGTGGTGGGGGACATGTAGTCTCGTCTTTTCCCTAAGAAAAAGCCAACTTCACAGTATGCCATAGAAGCTAAAATAAAATCCTAGATAGGAAAGTGATGTTGGCGGTGAACCATACGAGTATCTGTGCTTCTGCTTGGTTCCTTTTTAAGCTATCACTTGAACACTGTGCTGAAAGCCATCAGGATCTGATACACAGAGTTTTCTTCACATAAATACAAAAAAATTGTTTGCAAGAAAACAGTATGGCATGACAGCCTGGATCCAATCCTGTCACGCCTACCATAAAGTGCTATTTACAAGCAATTCACCCACTGCAATATGGTTCTTTGACTATGACAGAAGAGACAGAACGTGTGTATTCCTCCAAGTAAAAGTTACTCTGTCAGCACGAGTTAAATTTCTGTAAAAGTCAAACTACGAAGGGGAGAGGGGTCTGGTGTTTCTCTATGGCCTTCAGAATGAAACAATGCTGGTTTACATCAGCTGAGAATTTAGCTCCATACTGTTAACTTTAAGGGAAACAACAGAACCATCATTCTCTGTCACTATTGTGATAAGTAGGTATTTGCCACAAAGTTTGGCAGATAATAGCGAGTTCAAATGACTCGCTGACATTGCAGTGCCCTAATTTATCATGCCATCTCAAACCAATTTTTTCAACCTGCACAGTATTGCAACTGTACAATTCACCAACCTTAATAAAGAGGCACTATATCAGGATAAGGAGAATCAACAACTGTATGGATGTGAGGAGAGGACAATAAGATAATTCACTAGCAGTTTTCAAAATAGCATGTGCCTCTGTATAGTTGCAGAGACTTTTAAAATCATACCTGCAATTTGCCTTTAGTTCCCTTTGTATATAGTGCTTTACGTGTAGAGCTTGGATAACCATCAAAATATTATCAAAGCTTCAGGGACAAAACAATTTGCAGCCTGTTTGCCAAGGTCTTTCCATTGGCTTTATCATCACAGATAATGATGCTAGCGTTTAAGGAACAAATTCTCACACCTGGCACATTTTGAACACATTCATTCCCTTAACCAGGAGCATAAACTCTACTCCCATTTTAAATCATGTAGTCTCTACTCACTGAGGTCTTTGGGAACCAGGGAAGAAAAATAAACCAACAATGCCACACAATTTGAGCTGAATTGTCCATTTGATAGATCTCAATTTTGCACATGTTGGAAAGACAAAGCTCAATTCCCACGTATACAGAGAAAAAAGTATTTATTTAGACACCACAGAAAATTCCGTTTTACTTTCCAAACAGTGAACACTTATAGACCACTTTTGCTGGATTCCCTCCCCGCCTCCACAAGTCTTCCATAGAAATAATTGAAAATAATTGAAAACTGGGTAGTAGTGATACAGTAATGTGATATACAGATACATAGCTTCAATATTTAGAAGTAAATATTTTAAGATATTTTTAAATATATTGTTGCTTTTTTAGTATTATTGTATTTTTATGTATCTTTTGTTATTGTACGCCGCCCTGAGATGTCGTAGGCATGAGTAGGGCAGCTAATAAATAAATAAAAAAATAAATATAATCTAAATACCCTGACTAAACACATATTGACAACTCGAGACAAGACTCTCAATCCTGAGGCCTACACTGACCCCTCTGCACTGCTAAGTAGGGGTAAAAGAGGTTGGAAATATGGCATATTTCCCTGGCTGGGAAATCACTAAGTGAAGAAGAAGTGATTCCTTCAGACCCATGGCTTAACGGTAGGTATTCCAGGGACACATCTAAAGAGCTGGGAGTGGAGCTATGGTTGGAGTATGCTGTACTCCAATCGTTACAATACAAAAGGCACACTGGCCTCTGTCTTGAGGCAAGCAATATCCCAGGAATCGGGGAAACACAGCACCCAACCCTTACGCAGCTGTCCTGTGCTCAGCTAAGGGTTTGGGCCAGAGGTCTGGAAAGAGCACTACTGTTTTTCTTGTGCTGTGGCCGAATTTTTTGGCAGGGCATAAGATATTGGTACCTTGAAAAGAACAAACCTTTGGAACAATGTAAAAGAAAAAAAGAATGGTAACGTTTTACTCCCTAACAAACCTATTTAGGCAACGTACTGTTTATTGAGGGTAGTAGGATTGCCCAATCAAAATTTTAAACATGAGAGAAGAGAAGTCAGGTTTGGAAAGAAGGTTATGGAGAAGTCAGGTTTTGAAATAGAACATAATGGATGTCCCATATTTCAAAACCTCACTTCTCCATAGTGTCTCCTTTTTTAAAAAAAATAAATGTTTAGAGCCATGTGACCCAGTCCTGCACTGTGCTAAGCAGTTCCTTGAATAGAGATTTGATAATATCCTTTCATGATCAAATGTAATATTTAGTGTACTTTTCTAATGTTTTCAGTTTGAAAAATCTCAACAGGTACTGACAAATGTATTTGCTAGCCTGATACATCAGCAAACATTGTCTGAGGAAATAAATGGGGCTGTAAAATCTATTCATTAGTCCAGAATAAAAGGAAGACTATTCTCCTTCTAAGGCTGGGACTTGGAGTGGGACAAAGGGCCCAGGGCTGTGAAAATCCCCTCGCCAGCTCAAAAAATATACTTGCCAGAGGCAAGTGGATCTGTAAAGCTGTGGAAATAAATATGCTTCTTCACTCCACCCCCCAGCCCCAGCTCCTTCCTTCCAGCTGTAGCATGCTATTTATTAACGAACAGCAGTGCAAAAAGAAAAACAAAATGTCCTCATTAAAACCTAGTACAAAAAGTTTCACTCCACTCACATAGTCAATTTCTGTTGTGATGGAAGCTTGTATAGCAGATCCTCTGGCAGACCTATTTTTGAAATAAAAACAATGTCCTAATTTAACTGCATTTACTTTCAAATGGCTTGCCAATGTGCTTTCCGTCATTTATTGGAAAAACGTTTCAGTGCAGCTAAGAAAATCATTAATAACTTGAGAGCAGCTATTCTGAATAAGGAAATACACACAAGAACAAAGTGTGTGTGTGTGTGTCTGTGTGTGTGTGTAATATAATGGACAACACTAACACCTTCTGTTGGCATTGTGCTGTGTTGCCTTCATTTCCCTCCATCCCTAGTTAGACCCCCTGAGCCTTACAAATATCTCATGCTGTTTCTCTTATCCTTGCAGTATCCTGTTGCTCTCAACGCAGCAGGCACTGCTCCCCTGTGCCTTCAGTCCTTCTCCTTGGTGGTCTCCCTTGTTCATGCTTCAGCTGAGCTTAACCATGGTGTAGTTATAATACGACACGAGGTGCAGCTGCAGTGGGGCCTATGAGCCTGGGAGGGGGGTTGTTCATGCTCCCTGGTGCAGCTGCATCCCCTGCTGCTGAGAGGGGGCTGGGTGGCTCTATTCCACCTCTTGCACCATGGTCGGTTAGAACCGATCTACACTTGGGAGCTACACTGGGACTCTGCCACTGACATGGCCGGGGTCAGCTCAGGCCACCAGTCACATAGGCGTGCAGCCAGGAGAGCCAACCCGCCGGTGCTGTCCAGGCAGCCTGGATGGGCAGTGGTTGCAGCAGATGTGCCAGCGGCTGGTGCTGTCTCCATACCAGTCCCAGCACCCCATCCCCTGGCATGATGGGCAGCCATGGCAGCCAATGCCAGCTGCCATGGCGGACCCGATCCAGCCCAGGGCACAGCGGGTCAGAACAACGTTCTAACCCACTGTGGCCTGCTTTGCCCTGATCTGGCGGGATATAGCCCAGGCTGTTACTTTGGCTAGTTGCTGAGGTGAGAGCCTGGACTAGCTGTCAACACAACCCTGGACACACTGGATCAACATCTTGCAGCCATAAACCAAACACGACAGTGGCCCACGGTGCAAAACAGGACCGAGACGGCTTAGGCAGGCTGCCGTCACATCTGGTTTTACCCACTGTTTAATACTTAAAATATAGGAAGGTAGATTTTGGTTACATATCAAGAAAAACTTTCTAACAGTAAGAGCTGTTTGGCAATGGACCAAGTTGCCTAGGGAGGTTGTACGCTCTCTGTCACTGGAGGTTTTCAGAAAGAGGTCAGAAAGTCATCAGTCAGGGATGTTGTAGCTACAGTCATCCTGCATCCAAGCAGGGGGTTGGACTAGATGACCCTCATTTGGTGTTTTCAAATGAGATGCTACTCTGCATGGCCACACAGGCGCCATGGAGCCAGCCACCCAACTGAAGGTGGAGCAGCCGGATGCTTGCTCCCATGAGCTATGGAGCACCCTCATGGCCACACACAGAGCACTTCCAGAAAGTCCAGAGTGCACCGTGGGGGGCCAGCCAAATGTATGGTGGCTGCTTCCATGGCTGGGGTAGCCACACTGGGAACTGCTCATCTGAAGCACTTCCCACTCTCTCCACCTGTGTGGGTGCTCTGTGGCAGTTCCACTCGGCGGCCACAGAAGCCCCCATTGCCCTGCTTGTTTAAAAAAACCAATGTCCCTTCCAAATCTATGATTCAGTGTTCATATAAACATAGCATCCCTTCAAGGTGAACGTCATGTGCATGTTGTTATTTCTAGTTTACTCATGAAATCAATGGATTAGGGGCCCTCTCCAGAATTGCTACAGGCCCTCCATAGGCTGAAGGTCCACTCATTTGAGGCCCTGTGGGCCCATATTTTATGCCAGTGCTTCTCACATTCATGTTATTATTTCAAGTTTATTAATGGAGCCTTCATATTGGGGAACTCCTCTGGCATCCTATGCGGTCACACCAGGTGTTTTTACACGAAATAGGTGGGGGTGCGTGTGTCCGCAATCGTTGCGTAGGGTAGGTGCTTGAGTGCCGTGTGTGTGTGTGTGGGTGCTTCACATGAGCAGCCCCACGCCTGGCTGCCCCATGCAATGCCCACCCAGTTCATGCATGGGCCACTCCAGCTTTTCCCTGTGTGGGGGAGTCTCATGTAAAAATACAGTCTACCCTGGCCTGGATCTGGCCTGGTCATAGAACCAATGTCATGTGACCACCATCACTCCTGCCCCAGACTCCAGTACCCAGGCTTCATTCTCGGGTTTACATTTCCTGCACACCCTTTGCCTGTGTGACTACCATTTCTTAAAGAGCGCTGTCACATAAATGTCAAAGACTTGTCCTGTTACAAAGACTTCTCCTCCTTAGGTTGCTTTCCCACAAGCAGCCTGTGGCGTTGTGGGACGATGCACTATTCAAATCTAGTGCAGCTCCTGTCTCATGGGAAAGGAGGAAGTGCGGCTGTCCCACTGGCAAGCTTGCACATTGGACAGGTTATTTTTTTTTTATTCTGTCTGATGCGCGAGCTGGCCGGCGGGAGAGCCGCACTTCCTCTTTTTCCATGAAACGGGAGCTGCGCTAGATTTGAATAAGTGCATGTTCCCATGGCACCAAAGCAGCTTGTGGGAAAACAGCCTTGGTCAGGCCCAGTCCCAGAAAAGACTTAACAGGCCACTACAGGCTCCAATCATCAGCTGGTGAACATTGTCATGTAATCAGTTAGCTATTGAACAAGGATTGGGGCAGAGATCCAGAAAAAAAACTGCTCCAGTTTTTGATAACATTGATGCTTCTGATACTCCTACTGATGATTGATTAAGCATGTGAAACATACTGAAGATAAGAGACTAACACAGAGTGACAAGAAATCCTTGGAACACCGATCCCATGCCACTTTAATAATTAGTACCAGTTCTCAGCCTTGGCTTTTCCAATTCACCAAGATATCAGGTGTGATGTTACTCTCCCACCTCCCCTAAAAAGATTTTTTTTCCCCTTCAAATATCCTGTTGGGGCCAGATTTTTAAAGGCTGAGCACCCCAAATCAGGGTCATATTTCCAGATCTGCTCAGCTCCCATTAAGATTTAAAAGGAAAAGTCAAGATTTTGTATTCATTTAAAATAATAATAAATAATAATGCAGAACCAGCAGTCCATACATAGGTGTCTTATGGCAAGATTTTCAGAACAGCTCAGCTTGCTACGTAAATCATGGATCTAATAGTGGGTGGAAAATTCTGCCCTTAGAATATATATTTAGCCCTCCATTAGGTGGGGGGAGAATACAGCAGAGTGGCTTCAGTAACACTGGGGATGGGGATAGTCTGGCATTCCAGTCAATAACATCAAGCAGAAAGTGACTAAACAAATGCACGCTCTTTATCTACAGTGTTTGCTCTGTTGTTCATGGATGATCGCTTGTCCCATTCCTCCACGTCACTGCAATTCACATGTTATCCCATCCTGGGCATCAATAACAACGGATATCAGACCCATCTGGCTTCTGAATTTCTTTCAGCCATTTTCCTATACCTTGATTTAACACTTTCCTTTCTAGTTTAATGTATAAATTACTTTGAGTGTCCAAGGTTCAAATATTAAAGAATCTTGGGGAATCTTCTGCTGTTGCTGGTGTTTGCTGACCTGCTGTGCAGTTGTTCCTTTCCCTTCAATAGTTACTGACAAACCAGGGATGTAGCTATAATAGGGGCCACAGGTGCAGCTGCACCTGGGCCCACAAGCCAGAGAGGTGAGGGTGGAGATGCAAGGCAGCTGCATCCACTGTGTCTTGTCCTGCTGTGCCACCATGACTGCCTGCCCTATCCCTGCTGCTTCAGCTGTGTGGCATTGCTTGCAAGCACTTCCCCACAGCACTCAGTACAGTAGAGAGAGAGGAAGGAGTGGGTGGAAAAAAGAGCAGGGCCAGCCTAGACTACAGCTCCAAGAGTTCTCATGCTGATGCAACCCTGCCCCCTTCCTTGTATTATGCAGTCAGCTTCACGTGCCTGAGTGTTTCCCCTTGCTGTGCCTGTGCACAGCACCACTTGTCCGCCTTGAAGCCTTCCCACCCACCCAGTCTTCTTGCCCATCTCTTCCATACCCTCCTTTGCTTACCCTGCTGGTTAGTCCTTTAGATCTGCCCCGCTGCCTTTTCCAGCTCGAGAGGCCTCCCTGGCTAGCACTGGCCTCAGCAAAAGGTGGTTTGGGGGGTGGGGGTGGTGCTGGGCAGGGAGAGAAGATGGGGGTCTTAATGGGGGCCCTAGCAAGCTGAAAGAGGGGGTCTTAATGTGGGCCCTGGCAAGCAGGGAGGGAGGGAAGGGGATTTAATGGGGGTCCTGGCCAGCTGAGGGGCCATAATGGGGGCCCTAGCCAGCTGGGAGAATTCTACCCTGTTGATTTTATTATATCTTTCAGCGGTTTTTGATACCTTTGATCATGAGGTGTTGTTGACTCTCCTTCAGGATCTGGCTGGAGTGGGCAGGACTGCTCAAGTGATTCTGCTTTTTCTTAGCTGGGAGGTCTCAGCGGGTGGTGTTGGGCGATTACTCATCATCTCCTCCGGATCTCCCCTGTGGGGTTCCCCAGGGTTCCATTCTGTCCCCCCTCTTGTTCAACATGTATATGCAGCCACTGGGCAAGGTCATTCAGAGGTTTGGAGTGAAGCGCTATCAATATGTTGATGATACCCATCGCTACCTCTCTTTTTCATCTGACTCGGGTCCTGCAGTCTCGGTGCTTTCCCGTTGCATGACTGTGATGGGGGAAAGTGATTTGTCTGCAGCAAGGTTGGGTAACTTCTTCCTTTCTGGGGGCCACTTTGGAAATTAATACATGTGCTAAGGACTACACAGAAGTTGGCAGGGACACTTAACAGGAGCACTTAGAAAGAAAAGGGTCCATCCAGGTCATAGATCTGCGCCGATGATACAGTCCTACTATCTCAGACCTTGGTAGGACTGAGGAGGACGCTGCAAGGTTTTGGGGAATACTGTGCAAGGGAGGATCTATGAATTAACTGCACTAAGACAAAGGCTATGGTTATGGGGCGACATGGTACCCGTAAGAGTCATCAATGGAGGATCGGCCTTAAAGCCATAGAGCAAGTCAAAGTCTACAAGTATCTTGGGGTTATTTTTGTTTCATCTTTGAGCTGGGTTCCTCATATGGAAGCTGTGAGACAGCAAACAAAATGATCGACAGCTGACATCCTCGGATATTTCTTCCATCAGGGGCGGAGACTGGTATTGCCGGCTTTACGGCTTTTTAGGGCTAAGGTTATTCCCCAATGTTTATACGCCTTTCCGGTATGGGGCGGGGCCTTTTCATCTGAGCTAGTTTATCCAGAATCAGTTGCTACGAGCAATTTTGGGACTCCCTAGAGGTACGCCTCAGGTGCTCTTGAGATTGGAGACATTTAGCCCTACAATGAGATCAAGGGCCAAGTTATCATTTCTTAAATTCTGGGCTAAGTTATACCTTTTCCCCCCCAAAGGACAGTTCACTGTTGGCTATGTTGGTGGCCGATGGGGGATTCAACTTTTGGGTAAATCAGATGGAGGCGGAGTTGAACCATCTGGGGTTTTCCGGTGAATCCCTGAGGAGGATTGGTCTATTAGGCTCTCTGTCTTTGATACGGAAACGGTTGGAAGACCAAGAACTCCAGCATGAGAGGGCCCTTTTGTCCTCCCAGGCAATAGCACCGGAGTACACTTTGGCAGACCCTCTGCGCCCGAGTTCCAGTTATCTATTCTCTTGGCCGGACTCGGGTCGTAGATGGATGTACACCCGACTCAGATGTAACTCCTTCCCCTCAGCCATGGTAGAGAGGCGCTATAGGGGCGTACGTAAGCAGGATAGATTATACCAGCTCTGTAAGCTACAGGAGCCTGACACCTGTGCCCATGTTTTTTTCCATTGCCCAGCCTTAGAGGCCCCCAGGAGGGAGTTGTTGGGCCAGTACTGTGTGGGTCATTGGGTGAAAACAGACATGACACTAACCACCCTTTAACCACCCTTGGTGGTTATTTATGCATGTTTCAGGGCTGTATTGGTGCCCTATGCAGCCCTGAAACATGCATAAATGACCACCAAGGGTGGTTAAAGGGTGGTTAGCGTCATGTCTGTTTTCACCCATTGTGATTTGGGTACGCTCTTAAAGTCCCTTTTAGATTATAAGGACTCCGTGAAGGCTAGATCTGTGGCTAGATTTGGCCAGTGGTATCTGTGGATTAGAGAGGTTCATTTGGGGTCCTCTACATAAGGAGGTGATTGCAATCTTAGGTTTATTCTCCTTTTTCTTTCTGCTAGGTTGCGTTCAGAGGGGGTCAGGGGTTGTAGGTTTTGTCTGTTTTATTTGATATATTTTCCCTTGTACCGATGGTAATGGTTACGATGTTCGGGACTGTACCCCTGATGAATTCTGTGTTGTCTTGTGTGTTTGCACTGTTAACATGTTTGTTTTCTGTTTATTTGTGTTTTTTACATTGTAATAGCTTTGGCTAACAATAAACTATATTATTATTATTATTATGTCATAGATCTGTTCTCCACTATGCTTGAATTCAAGCTGGGGTGTGTGAGCAGCAGTGAGACAGGGAATTATGCTGTAGTAGAGCAGAGGAGGGGCTGGGGCCCAAGTCCATTTCTTGTACCCAGGCCCATTCCATCCTACTATGCCCTTGTGACAAACAAAAAGGTGTTTGGTCAGGCGTTTGGTGGGCTGGGATAGGGTTGGGTTATGGTGAAGGTTGGTGGGTGGGGTTTAGGGTTTTTTAATTGCTTTTATGTTTTTATATATGTTTCTGTGTTTTATATATTTTTGTAAGCTGCTCTGAGCTTTTGAGGGAAGGGAGAGTACAAATTTAATGGATAAATACAAATCTGAGATTTATATCAAACTCTTTTAAATATAAATTGGCCCATTGTATGTGGGAAAGATTAACAAACAATTTAATTTTAGTATTTTTAATAGTTCATTTTCTAGCACATAAAATCAATTTAGTGAACCTGGTCAACTTATATGCTTCATTGGATCTGTATAAGCTCATTAAAGCCAGTAGTACGCACAGGTAGGAAAGAGTTGGAATTTACCCCAGTGAATGCTTCCAGATATGATACAATAGATTTTTATAACACTTTCACTCACTTGGCAAAGGCTACCTGGCACTTACTTCACTTTGTGATATCTTGTTCATTAAATTGAACAATTAGCCCCAAGAAAATCTAACAATTGGATGTTATATAATTTTTTTGTAGCTACAGAAGTGCTCATTAATTAGTGGAAGGATTAGTTTGTGCTTCACTGCAATTTCAGTCAGGATTAAATTGTCATATAATTTAATCATTAAGCAATACAATTACATCGCAGTTAAAAATGATTTTTTTCATAACTCACCTAACAAAGTAACTAAATAAAAATGTAAGAATGTGCTTGTTATAGTAAAAGAGGAGATTGTTTCAGCTTTTGTTATTACAATTAGGGATACATAATTCTGTCATTAAGACAGAATGTACTATATTGTATTCCCAACAACTGTTTACTTGAGTTAGAAATATTCTGTATTCTTGTCATTTTAGTCAACACACCGATTTTCCTTTTTGTGCACTATTGTAAACAGTTTAGAAATTACTGTAGCAAAAGGTTTCCATTCTCCATTTCCCAAAATAAAATAATAAATAATTTTATTTATTTTTATTTTATTTTATTTTATTTTAATATATTTATACCCCGCCCCTCCTGCGAACAGCTCGGGGCGGCTAACAAATCCAATGTAAAACAAATTTAAAATATTTAAAACATCATAAAACTAACAACAATTAAAACAGGGATAGACAAAATTGTAATAAAGAATAAAGAAGGGTAGAGGGAGAAAAAAAACCCCACTAACCCCACTTTATTATTATAATAATAATAATAAATAATAATATAATCCTTCATTGAAAGTTAAACCCGAATGATTTTAAAAACTAGCAGCACAGGAAATCATTATAGCAGTTGTATTAACAACATAAACACGCACAAAGATCCAAGCTATAATTAATCATGTATGAGATTAACTGGCAATATTGGCAAGGGAAAGGAGATTAGATATTGTAGTTGTTTTCTACTACATTTCTGATCAGTAAAATTTGAGGAAGATATGCAAAAACAAGCACAGTATTTCTAAGACTAAGGGACTCATCATTACTTGTCTCTAATCCCAAAGTTAAAGGCAAACAGGAACTGAAGTCCTCCATCTGGTGTGAGTCTTATGAATCCACTCTTCCCTCTTTTCTGCCCTTTAATATGGACCATTTTAAGTGGTATTATGGTGCAGTACATATAGATCATGAGATACACCAGAGTACATTTGGAGTAACAGATGGAAAATCTCTCTCTGCATGCTCAAAAATGTGTGCATGTTAAGATGCCTACAAATACTAGTCATCTCTCTTTAGAAGTATAGTAGGCTTGACTGTAGTCATATTTTAGAACTGTACCTCTTGCAATGAAAGATTCTAGAGAGTATGGTTGCCCAACTGGTCACAAATGTAAGAGATGGTGAGACGAACAGCGCGATCCAGCTTCCATTGAAGTCAATGGCTAAACTCCCACTGACTTGTATGGAGCTGGATCGTGCTCAAAGTAGTTCAGATGACAGCTACTGGTGAGAGTATGCAAGTTTTCAAGCCACAAAAGAGATTTACCACTTTTGAGCTTTGAATTGATATTTCATAAATTATTTTGAATTCTGGCTTAAAACTTAAAAGCTTTAAAAATGTCAGCTGCATTACACAAAATCCATAATTTTTATTCAATTGCAGTTCAAAGTCCTCTCTCACCTAAGTAAGTCCTTTTCCCATCATGGATGAGACGAGACTAATCCTTCTGTTGTCTTAGTAGCAGGAATCCAGTCTCATGTCTGTTTTGTTCCTGCTATGACAGCGAACTTGGAAACATATCTGGGTTAAGAGACTTGAAAACAGAAATTTAACGAGATGAGTTAAAGCCAATGATTTGATTTCCAGCACCATTGTGATAATAACTGAGCTTTTAGATAAGTGGTGATTCCTCTGATCTTCCAGACAACCTGCTGGCATCACATCTCTAGTACTTTGCATTAACAACCTTTGTGTCTAGCTAACAAATATCAAAAAGGACTAGTAGGGAAATAAAAGGGATTGAGTCACAAGTTTAATTCCTCAGATTTGCATTTGTGTAAATCTGTTGCTCAGGAAAGTTCTAAACTCAGTGGGGCTCATCTTTGCACAGTGGCATGGCTAGGTTTACTATGGCCCTTGGACAGTTCAAATTATTGGGCCACATACCAGCTGGGATGGGTGGCAGTGTAGGGCAGTTAGGTGGGGCATGGGGAACGGCTGCTCGTATGAGTTGTTTGTGGGGTTGGTTGGTGGCTGTGGGAGTGCATGGAGGCTGCCTGTGTGACCGCAGTGGTCACCCTAGGAGTCGCCTGTTAGAATCCCTCCCCATGCACTCCACCTGAATGGTTGTTCTGTAGCTATGCCATTCAGCGACCACAGACCCAAACCCCCCCACCCCTTGTGGGGGGAAAAGAGCTAGAAACAGCGGAGTTCCTGCACTCAGAAAACACATATACACCATCGTTGCTGGAGCAACCCACTCACAAAGTGGGGCAAAAAGTCCCCTTTCACACCAGCTTGTGAGGCTGGCAGGCAGGAAGTGTAGACAAGAGCAAAGTGTGGTACCTCAAGGGTATGGTACTGACCACCCACACTCCATGCTCACCAGGGAGCCCTCCTGAATTACCAGTCTGTAGCTTCAACCACTTCTTTGTCAGCTTTACTGTCTGCCAGAATCTCTCTCTAAAGTAGGTTTCTATAAAGCATTAAGCATGTTGAGCAGGAATAGCATCTTCATTTAAGAGTTAGGATAATTAGGCCTAAGGTCAAGAAATCAAGAATTTCCCCTTCTGTGCATATCCCCTAGACTCCCTCCCACTTCTGTGAAGTGACTTGCAATTGAGTACTATAAACACTTCACATCTATAGAATATGACATAATAAGGTGCATTATGGGTGTATTACATTTTCTGAAGCATCTATCTTGGCTCAATATTGAAGATGGATACCACACTAAAAATATTGCTGGTCTGATTTTTGTATCATACTCCCAAAATAATTTTTGCCTTTGTGGACTGGTTACCTGATGGGTGTTTACTATCATCCTCTGGAATTCATCCTACACTCAATTGAAACAGCATTTATTTCATTCTGATTCTGAACCACTTTGCCAGCAAACCTCAAACATTGTTCATGTTTATTGTGATCTTCAGTCACAGCCACAGTCTCCTTGCAGACTGTATATACAGTGGCACAGTGTATGTATACTGACTTCCTTACTTGTTTTGAAGTGAGTAAATAATATATTCAGATACACTTACAGATATGTTCTCTGTAATATCTGCTAAAAGTACATTTTGTTGTAAGCAGAGTTCTTTAACCAGCATCTCTGGTGGCTTCCAGTCAGTGACCAGACCCACAGAATTACTACTGTTACTAAGTTGGGTGGAACAATTTGTAAGGTTCTTTGTTGGAGTTTGTGTCTGCTCTGGTTCCGTGCTTTGAAGCAATCCATAATTGCCCGAAAATGGCAATTAAGGATTGATCCGTAACAGCCTCTTCACTTGTCATGCCCATAATTTACGGGCATCGCGGGGGCTGGCCCCCACTAATCAGCTGGAGTGGGGGAAGTGCTGGGGAGGGGGTCGGGCACTCAGGGGAGCAGTCTGGAGAGCCAGGGGGCAGCACTGGTACTTACCCAGTGGGTTCCCCGCTTCTTCGGCCCACACTCGCCTCCTGCAGCTCTCAGCTCAGCTTCCACCTGTTGCACATTATACATTAAGAAAAAAAAAAGGAAAGAACTGCACCTGTGAAAAATGGCCGAAATTGCCATTCTGCACGTGCATCCCTTTCCCAAGATGGCACCAGTGGCAGTGGCACCATCTTGGGAAAGGGCACCCATTCTGAGCATGTGTGCAGTAGTGCTGCACATGCTCAGAATGGGTTCCCTTTCCCAAGATGGTGCTGATGCCATTGGCGCCATCTTGGGAAAGGGCTGCACATGCGCAGAATGGCCATGTGCATTTTTCCCTTTATTTTATTTATTTATTTATTTTAAGTATGGCGCGCAACAGGTGGCAACTGAGCAAAGCAGAGCAGGAGGCGAGCGTGGGCTGGAGAAGCGGGGAACCCACTGGTTAAGTACCAGCGCTGCCCTGTGACTCCTGCAAACTGCTTCCCTCCGCCCCCCTCCTCCTGCCCGTTCCTGCCTGCTCCTCCTTCCTTGTGCTAAAACTCTTTGGAGCAGTGCCAGCACTGCTCCAATGAGCTTTTTGGTTTTTATTACGGGTAAACCGAACCCATACCCATAATAAAATCCATAAATTACGGATCTGTATCCGTAACAGATCCAAATCTGTAATTTGCCTTGGTTTCCCATCACTACTATCTGCCAATATTGTGGGTTCTGCTGAAATATTTCTATCAGTGCCCAAGAGAATTTGTTATTCACACAGGAGTATTTATTATTAATGTGAGCTGCCTTGAGCCGACTTTGGCTGGGAGAGTGTGGGGTATAAATTAAAGATGAAATGAAAATGAAAAAATGAAAGTAACCTCAAAGGATTTCACAAAGTAAAGACCCATTTATGGTGGGTGAACAGCCACTACCTGTTTATTAACAGTTAGCAGATGGACTTGAATATCAGAACCACTTTGGGAGAAGGGGCAAGAAAGAGTTGATCAGAAAATGGGGTTATCATTTACTCTTTAATAAACATGCCATTTGGATACACTTCCATTGAACCACCACTACAGATGTAGAAAAGAGAAACTCAGTTCAATGCTACATTTGAAGGAGATCAGAGAATTCATCTAACAGGACAGCATCCTGCTAATGCCACACTGCAGCACTGCAACATCCAACTCCTGATAGGAGACTCAAACTCATGATTTTCTGCCCAAGACAAAAGAACATCATGAACTGAGCCATAAAGATGTATGATGCTGGTCTACAGCATATGCAATGTTATAACATATGGCTAGTTAATCACCAAAATATTTTTAGAACGGTAGCATATATATTATTATTTATGTATTATTTATTTATTTATTATTTATGTATCACAAACAATGTACCTGCCATTGTACAATCAGTAGTTAGAGACAGGCCCCAACCCCAAGGGGCTTCCAGTCTGGGAAAGACAAGGAAAGACGAGAGAGAAGGCTACATTCATGAGTTGAGAAGTCGCAGCTGTACATGCTTAACTTAGGGTATTTTTACACTTGACAGCTC
The DNA here is from genome assembly GCA_003113815.1 of Sphenodon punctatus. Taxonomy (NCBI): domain Eukaryota; kingdom Metazoa; phylum Chordata; class Lepidosauria; order Sphenodontia; family Sphenodontidae; genus Sphenodon; species Sphenodon punctatus. Next base: position 7,238,680 of record QEPC01005340.1, read on the forward strand.
AGTGAGCAGCCACGCTTAGTGGGAGCCCTCAACCCAGGCACGGGTCTGGCCTGTCGCCAAACAAACATTTCGGCGGCTGGGGGGGGGAGGGGGCAGGGAGAGGGAGGGGAATGTGTGGACATAGGTCCGCATGGCCCTGCCCCCCCTCTCTCCTCAGCGTGGCCTTGCCACCTCCCTGGCGGGTGGGTGCAGCAGCCTCCGAGGAGTGCCGCACCTGCCCGGAATTGCATTAGCTGGGGTTAGGTAGACCAGGCCATCAAACATGATGACCTACTCTACCACAGTCCAGGGAAGTCTACTGCGGACTGCGGCAGGGCTTAACCCAGGATGTGTAACGCTGGGGTAAGTGTGGCAGTCTTGGTGCTTACCCGGTGTCTGGCGGTTGTGGGAGACTGGATGAGGGCGAGACACCTGAGGCTGAATCCTGACAAGATAGGGGTGATGTTGGTGGGTATGGCTAAGGGGGTGGTGGTTCCTGTAATTGATGGGATCTGCCCCCCTTTAGTTACTCAGGTCTGTAGATTTCTCGACTCACAGCTACGCCTGCATATCCAGGTGGCGGCTGTGACGAGGAACGCCTTTTGCCAGTCACATCTGGTGTGCCAGCTTCGGCCGTATGTCTTGGACTCTGACCTAGCCACCATCATCCATGCCTTCGTAACCTCTAGATTGGACTATTGCAATGCACTCTACGTGGGGCTACCCTTGGTGATGGTTCGGAGGCTGAAGCTGGTGCAGAATGCGGCGGCTTGTCTCCTTACAGGGATGGGTCGTCATGAGCACATTACACCAGTGCTCCATTCTTTGCACTGGCTGCCTATTGTCTTCCAGGCCTGATTCAAGGTGTTGGTGTAGACCTTTAAAGCCCTAAACAGCCTGGGCCCTGCTTACCTGTGGGACTGCCTCGTGCCCCTGGCTGTAGTGCAGCCTTTGCAGTCAACTGGGGATGCCTGATTCGAGGTCCCCCGGGTTTCCTAGGAAGACATGATGGGAAGGGCATTCTCAGTGGCTGCTCCTAGGTTGTGGAATTCCCTCCCAATGGAGGCCCACCTGGCCCCAGATCTCCCCTCATTCCGGAGACAATGTAAGACCTGGCTGTTCCGCCAGGCCTTCGAGGAGGGAGGGGATGGGGGAAAAGGTTCTTGGTTCTGCTCTTTTAGTGAATTTTTAATGATTTTAACTTTGAGTGTGATTGTAATTGTTTGTTTTTATATTGCCTCGGAATTTTGTTATATGCCACCCCGAGCCACTGTATGAGTGGGAGGGGCAGGATAAAAATGTTCCAAATAAAATAAATAAAATATAAATAAATATAAGTGAGAGGAAAATCAAGCTCATAGTCTTTCTTCAAGAACATAATACATCCTTGGATGACCTAATGTATTACTCTTGGACTTAAGTTGTGCTTTACAGCAAATGGTATCACTGAAATGTAATTGCGCTGTTTGTGATAAAGGCTGGTTATTTTTAATTCTCCGGTGATTGTTATGACAGCTATAGCTGCTTAAGCATAATGGTATAATTTGGCTCTGCATCCCAGCATCAAAATGAAAATACTAGAGAAATCATAGGAATGCAATTTTTGCAAATACACAAAAATGAGAGATTGTGCAGACTTAATCATGACATTAAAACTTATGAGACTGCATTCTGAGATGTTGTAAATCAGTGGAGATTCACTGAAATTAATAATGCCACAACAATTAATATAATGCGAGCTTTTAATATATTATGAAAGCTAAGAAATTGATCCCAAATTCAAAATCCCTTCTTTTTATATATTGGGATTATAATTGTTCTGCAGTCAAGCCAATTTCTGTAACTGTTGGATTTGCCTCTTAAAACTGGAATACTTATTAAAAAGCATTCTTACATTTGGATGCCTTAATCGAGGCAACCCGTGGGAGAAGATTCCTAATGGAAGGATCATAAGCTATGCACATCAAAGGTTCTAAAACACTCTTGGAAAGGGCCCATCAAGAGAAAATGTCCCTGTAATCAAGAGTGATTTTGACAAATTTAAATTTCATAACTTTGAAAACATTAGACCAACTTTCTTTAAACCTGAAATCTACTTAATGCAAGATAATGGGAATTATAAAATTATCATTTATTAATTATTATTTTAATGTATATGCTGCTCTTCCCTAAAAAAGACTAGGGAGGCTTACAAAAAGTAAAAGCAAATTACAAATCTCATGCCACACAGCCTCAAATACTTCTACCACCCTCCGTAACCCTTCTCCACTCTGTATCACACAGAGAAAGAATTAAAAATTCAAATTAAATCCCTTGAAACAACCCCCCACCTCACTCCTATTCCCACTCTCATGTCTCCCATATGAGTCTCTCACACAACGCGCCTCCAACTTTCACCCTGGGGAACCCCACATACCTCATATGCCCATACCACCCTCTCACGATGGGGTTGTGGCATAAACCCTACCCCCATGCCTGTGCCCCCCCCAAGGCATCCCATACCCACCCATATCTCCCTTACTGAAAACATTAAAAATACAAACTACAAATCAGGGACATAGCTAGGTGGGAATGGGCCCTGGTGCAGAAGCTGCTGGGGATTTCCACTCCAGTGTGCACGTGCACTCTACATGCATGTGGGCCTCCCAGGCTTGTGGGCCCGGTGTGGCTGCACCTGATGCATCCATTATAGCTATGACCGTGCTACAAGTAATCCTGAACCTAGTCTGCCCCAGCCACCAAATGGCCAGCAAAGTTTGTCACAAGTCTTCAGAAGCTGCCTGGTCAGGCAAGATGCCCTTTAAAATTTTCTACCTTACAATTGTTTTGAGGTATGCAAATGCAGATATTTCATTTGAACCATATGCAAAAAGTGTGCCGTATACTACTCATATTCATTATTTTATATTTGTTAAAGTTTGCTCTGTCTAATCTACCTATCTTGCTATATTGTAGCATCTGACCATTTGACAGTATACGACAGTACTATCTGACCATTTCCTAAGGATTTTAATTAAAACAGTTATAATGTTTAATTAAAACATTATTTTATATTTGTTAAAGTTTGCTCTGTCTAATCTACCTATCTTGCTATATTGTAGCATCTGACCATTTGACAGTGTACGACAGTACTATCTGACCATTTCCTAAGGATTTTAATTAAAACAGTAATAATGGCAGGACCAATGGGTGTGCCCCAACTGGACAATGCTCACACATTGCCTTTGCTCCTACATATTTTCTCTCTCTCCCTCGCTCCCTTCTTCATTGGAGGAAACACCCTGATTACTTATTTTTTGTTTGCTTTAATAAATTTTGCATTTAATTCTGAAAATTTGCATCAGGTTTATTCCTGTGTCAGAAAGGCACGAGTTGTATATTCTAGGCCTTTCTCCTATAATGAAAGTCTGTCTCCTGCATTCATAAATCTTCCGCTGTTGGTTGACAGAGTTCCAGTGGAGTGCAGCTGACACAAAAGATCATAGGGTGATTTCAGACGTTACGGGGCCCTTTGGCGCGCGGCCAGATGTTACTTTTCGTTGGTCCCTGCCCGGGGTCCGTTTGACCACGCTTCCCAGGACATTCCCCCGGCTAGCCCGGGAAGTGTGTTTCAAACTGACCCCATGTGGGGATTCACCGTGGCGAACATCTGGCGGCCGCCAAACAGACGTTCGAGACACGGTGACCACAGGTGGGTATTCACCGTGGTTCACCGTGATCTCGTAACGTCTGAAGACACCCATAGTCATACACAGAGTGGTGATCATGTTGGCAGTTATATCTCAAATTGGCCCTAGTAGTCAATGAGGAGCCAGTGCAGAGACCACAACACTTGACGTGAGATACGTTCCTAAGCAGAGAAAATACTGTATTTGGTATCGCTACCCACTAGACTTTCTTTTCTTGTATCATATCCATATAGGCATATTCAAATATAATTAGAAACACAGCAGGAATACAGATTTGAGATAAGTATAATGCTCAGGAATATTTTCCAACTGATCCTCCATATTATGAAGTCCATAGTCCCAAACCACATTTCCTTCACCAAAGAAAAAAAGAAAAGAGAAAGTGATGTTGTGTGTGGGAAAGACAAGAAATAGTATCAGAAGTTGAATTTACATTGAGTTGGCTTGTAGAGCTATCATGAAATATCAAGAGACTTCATCATACCTCCCAACAGTCCTGACTTAGGTGGAACTGCCTCATTTTTGTGGGGAAATCCTGTGGTCCTCCTGCCTTGGGAGGGAAATGCCCCACTTTTGGACATGGCCACCAGGGTGCCTGCACAGAGCATTTTTTCAGAGGACCGGAGCACCATGTGCAACTGTCACCAGAGTGCTGAGTGGCCAGACCACTGCTGGAGCTGCTGCACCCATCTCCCCCATTAGGTAGGGAAACTGCTGGATGGGGAGTGTGTGAGAAAATATGCGTGAGAGTGAGAATGTGTGTGAGTGCATGAGTGTGTACATGAGTGGGTGGAAAGCTTATGAACCTCTTTGACCACTTGAAATGTTGGGAGGTATGCTTCATAATTCCTTTATAAAAAATTTTCCATGAGGGCAGTGACCACTAGAGTTTCTTCCAGGAAATTATCTTCAAGTTTCTTCAATGCGTAAGCTAAGAGGTCATAAATGTGTGACTTAACTTGACTAGGACTGTGACACAAATCAATAACTAATTGCACATGGAAATTGGTATTTTCTGCTCCTGATATATTTGGACATCCAATTACATTTAGAAGTCAAAGAGACCAATGTAACAATCTGAAAGCAGGTGCCTTCAACAGTGGGAATGTTGCACAGGCGTTACGTTCTTATGAACGTTTCCTTATACTTACTCCACATCAGTGTTAGCCAGAGACTATTGCTTCCTTTATCCCATTAGCATTCCCATTATCAAAAATTTAAAGACTTCAAGCCTTGCTTGAAATAGGAACACTGCACTTAGACAAATATTAGTCTTAAATATCTCAACTACTAAATGTGTTTGCATTTCATACTTTGCATAAATAAAGTAGTTTAATGGACTGATTTAATGGAAACAGCACAGAGACCAACTAATGCAATGCTTTTGCAGGGGAAAGTTATAGTGTTCCACTTGCCTGGCATCCTTTATTCACATATTCCTAATCTCTCCAGTCATTTGTATTTGTTTGTTGAACGTTGACTAAAAGAGAAGGAAGATAGTGTAAAAAAAATCACAGTGCATTCTGGAAATATAAACTCTTGGGTAAATGATTATTACTATATTACTGGTGGTTAGCTAGGAGGAAGGACAAAGAAAAAAACACAGGTGAGAGGGATCCAAACAGCCCCAGCCAGGACAGCAAACTGCAAGCCCCCTTCCAGCCCATCCACTATAGTGCTGTGTTGTTTATGGCACTCAGTTCCTAGTTACTACAACACAAAAGACATGAACCCTGCCTCTAAACATATAGAAATTAAAAAATTATTGGACTATAATTAGTTATTTGTGTGTAAATTGATTACATTAGGGTCGGCATGACTGAACCTTTAACTCACTGGCCTTGTTTCCCTTATCATAAAAGCAGTCTTGTAGAATCAGCATTATCCCCTCCACCCCCCAGTCCCCAAGTCCATTTCTTGCTTCTGTGGCAAAACATCCATTGATTTCAGTGGAAGCAGTTCAGTTTCTCATATCCACGTTGTAAGGCACTGAGTCATGGACAGTCTTGGCATGATTGAGACTTGAACTGGAAGAATAAACCTGGAAGCAGTGTCGGGAAACAGGGCAGGAGGTCAGACATGGTAGTTAACACGGGAAGACAATCTAGAGGGACAGGCCAGAAGTAGCATTAAGTAATAGGCTGGGAGGTCAGAGCCAGGAAATCAGTCTGACAAGAGCTGAAGGAAGGTCGAGAAGAGAAGGCTAGAACACTGGTGAGTGGTGGCAGCTAGAAGTAAGGTTCAGGGACAGACTGGCAGGAAGCAGGGAAGACAGGGCCAGATTTGCCATCCCTAGCAGATAGCTTGTTTTCCACATCCAGTATATGTTCTTGAAACATATAGCTCGCATAACTGTGACTTTCCGACTAACCTTGAGGTTTCCTATCCGACTAATTCATAGGTAAAATCTGGACAATTACCTACTGCTGTCTTCAATAGTAACAAAAAGTTAGTGATTTGTCCTCCCAGCTCTCAGAGCGCTTTTAGACGAGACAAATTTGCGCATGGTTGGTAAAAAATGCGCCTGTTTTCATGCTCGTTTTAAACACCTAAACTGTTTTAAATGCGCATTTGCCATGATCATGTAAAAGCCCAAACCATTTTGAATGTGTTTTTTAAATAATGCGCATTTTTTAAAACCGGTTTTGGTACCCCCAGATCATCAAAGATGCTCAAAACCGGTTTTAAAAAATGCGCATTATTTAAATGCGCATTTACAAAACCACATTAAAAGTGTCTCGTCTAAAAGCGTCCTCAGGGTCAGCTCTCCATAGAGCAATTTACACTGTGTCTGAGGGCACTCAGTTAAGGTAGGCAGGGAAAGAAATACCTTTAGTTTTTGCTTCAGGCAGTAGAAATTGTCCTTACCATGGTAGTTGTAATCTAGTCCATTATATATTCACAGAACTGACATTTATCCTTGTTTAGAGTGGGAGTCTGCCATTTAGGAGAAATCTAGGTCTGAGGGTTTCCAAGTGCATTTCTTGACTGGATTAAAAAAATAAAATGGAGAATTAACAGACCATGAGTATCCTCCTAAAAGATTTTTTTTTTAAAAGACCACCAGGATAAGAGGTTTAAAACTATGTAGTGTGAAAGTTACAGGAAGAAAAGGGGTGTGTGTGTGTGTGTGTGTGCGTGGAACCCCTCTTAATGTTAAGAATTAATGTCAAACTGCTGCTGCTGCACCACTTGTTGCTCTAGCAATTCTAATTGAGAATGTAAGCTGTTTCTGCTAAGGAAAGCAAAGATTGCAAAAACTGTGAATTAAAGTACAAAATCAAAATGCAAGCTATGGATGAATAATTAGGTAAAGCGAGAATATCAGAAAGGGTTCACAGTGAAACCAGTATCTATAGTTAAATTATATGTTTTGCTTGACATGGGGTGGCGTAATGTAGAGTCCTAATAAAAGTGTAAATCCAACTGTGCTTTTTACAGATTCATGCATACAACAAAAACTGAGTCAGATTACTGTGACCTGGATTTTTGATTTATATGGAAGACCTGTGATGTAGTGTAGAATTACCCAAACCTTTATCCCATATTTCTCATCACAAATGTTTTTACAAATTAAATTCTAAAAAAGTCAGCTTCAGGTATGACATCATTCACATGGAAATAAAGGAAACAAAAACAAAACTTTAGCAAATGCTGATTAATACTTGTATCATCTAAAGTGCATCTTATTTTGAACAAACCCCAAAGAATCTTAAAAACAAAGAAGGTGGCTTTATTCTTTGTGGCTGGTTGCGTTTTTTTGTCACCAGAGCCAGCTTATCACAGGACGACGCAGAACATCTGCTCCAGGCTCAGCTTTTTCTCAACCTCTGGTGGCCCATAATGGCCTCTATTTTCACCAGGTCAGGGTTTGGGACCACAACTCACTCCCAGCAGGGTCCCAAACACAACTACCTCTAAGGTCCTGTGGAGGGTGGCCTTTGGAGGAGGGATCATGGGGGAAGGGCCACCAGGGGCCCCACATTTTATCTTCACTGGGCTCTACACATTCTAAGACCAGCCCTATTTGTTACAAAACAATACTTCAGATCTGGCTGGTTCACAGTGGGGAAAAAAAAGTTTTTAAAAGCATGACACACAGACTTAAAAGCCAATTGAAATTTTGCTTTATCACTTAGGGTGTTTTTAGACAAGCGCCTCCCCACTCATCACCCAATGATCGTGCGTGTTGCAGGGCTGCATAGGGCGCCAATGCAGGGCTGCATAGGGTGCTTGTCTAAAAACTCCTTAGACGCGAGACACTATGGGAAGCCCTGAAACATAAGGTCCTCACTACAAGAAGAGCACAGTCCCAGGATGTTTGTGGAGGTGGGAGAAAGGGATATTTTGCAGCGACTGAGGGTATGAAATCACTGACTGAGCTCAACGGATCTCTGTTGTCCTTTTTCTAAACATAGCTCTTACTAATAAGTTATCTTCCTTGTGAAAAGAAAAAGAGATGGATTTTCACCCAGGTGGTGACAAACAGAGAAACCATGGACTGAGAACTTAAGCAAGAAAGGGACTGGGAGTAATATGGATTCTTATTCTTATTCAGCCAATGAGTTGTTTGGGGATTGTTTTTTTGTACATCAAAAAGTAATTTGGGGCCTGATCCAAAGTGCGTGCATACACCATGCACAGGGTGCACATGTGCACTGAGTGTGCTCCATGTGCGTTCACTGAGTGTGCTCCATGTACATGCACCCAATGTGCACGAAGCAATGGTGAGACATTCACCATCTGCACATGTTGTGCGCACAGTGCACGCACTAGGGATGGGCGTTACAGATTCAGGTTAATCTACTTGTGGATTAACTGCCCATTACCAAAGCGCAACGCAACTGTTGCAGTTCAGTTTAAACAATCCATGAATAAATTAAAAGTGCATGTGCAAAATGGCTGCCAGACCATTCAACACGTGTGGCCTTTTCTAGAATGGCGGCTGTAGTGTCACCGCCATTTTGGAAAAGGGGGCCAGTTTGAACATGCGTAGTGGCCATTTTGCGTATGTGCAGACTGACTGCCCTTTTCCAAAATGGCAGTGCTACTGCTGCTGCCATTTTGAAAGAGGGTGCGCATGCGCAGAACACATGCAACGGGGTTTAATTTTTTTTAAACGTTTAATCATTTTTATTTTTTATTTATTTAAATATGGATCTGTAATTAAATCCCAAAATTAAAGCTATGGACCCAAATCTGTAATTTCCTCTGGGCGCCCACCCCTAGCATGCACACACCTTGGATCAGTCTCTTAGAGCCTCACTATAGGCCATGAGAACAAACTGAAAATAAGACTGTTCAGCAGGGTGCTGGTGATGAATGTTTAGATTACAGAAAAGAGGACTAAGAGGGAAACAAGATAGCAGTTTTCAAAAAGGTTACCACAAAAAAGATGCAGAACACTTGTTCTCCATACCACAGAGGATAGGATAAAAGGCAATGAGATTAAACTGCAGCAATGTCAGCTCTGGTTATATGTTAGGAAAAACTTCCTAAAGATAAGAACAGCTGGGCATTAAATAGGTTGCCTAGAGAAATTGTGGAATCCTTTGATGTCTTCAAAAACAGGCTGTACAAACATCTGTTGGTGATGTAGATAGTGTGCATCCCTCCTCAGGGCAGTGGTTTGGATTTAATGTCGTGTACAGTCCCTTTAAACCTTGTGATTTGAGTAGTCAGGCCTGTCCACAAAGTTATGATTGCCATTCAATGATTTATGGACTTGAAAAGGGGAAAGGAAATGACATGGATAAATGAGCAGAGAGTATTCTTATTAAACTTGCTGATGACACAAAGCTAGGATGAATTGCAAATGCTCTGGAGGACAGGATCAGAATCCAAAATGATCTTAACAGATTGGAAAACTGGGCTGGAAAAAAAGAGATTCAATAAAGGCAAATGCACAAAGGAGACAAAAATCGAAAGTACAAATACAAAATGGGAGATGTCTGGCTGGGGAACAGTACTTCTGAAAAGGAACTGGGGATATAGTAGATGACAGATTTAATACGAGTCAAGTATGTGATGCAGCAGCTAAAAAGGCAAGTACTGCTCTGGATTGCACTGACAGAAGTATCAACTGATGTATTCCCTCTCTAAGGTAAGGGAAGTGATTGTTCCTCTCTGCACTTCTCAGGGATTATCTAGAGTACTGCATCCAGTTCGGGGCACCTCACTTTAAGAAAGATATCAATAAGCTTGAGAGGGTTCAGAGGAGAGCAACAAAGATGATAAAAGGGATGGAGGGAAATTTCTCTGAGGAGAGGCTGAAGGAACTGGGACTGCTGAGCCTACAAAAAAAAAATTAAGTGGGGACATGATTGATTACAGATTTCAAATATATAAAAGGCCACTATAAGCAAAACTGTGGCCATTTGTTCTCTTTGCTCATAATGGGACTAGACATAGTGGGATTTAATTAAAGGATAAAATATTTGGGCTAAACATTGGGAACTAGCAGGAGAATTAGGCAGCTGAATAATTTGCCAAGGCAGTTGAGTCCCCATCACTGGATGCATTTAAAATAGATTACCTAGACTTCCCTCAGGGATGGTGTCGATAGAGTGGATCCTGCAGGGGGTGCTCCACCAGATTGTGCCTGGGGTACCTTCCAGCCCTATTATTCTATGAAAGCAGGACTTCTCTTTTAGCATAATCAGATGGCTCAGTTTCTTCACTTATAAAATGCGTATAGTCAGGCATTAATAGTTCACTACAAGCACATGCAGCAGGTATCTAAAAGAAAATCAATAGTATCCTTGAATAAACTACTATTGTAAAATTCAACAACACATGAATATAAATGTACTAGACTCTAGTACAGGAAGCTCTATGCTTTGTTACAAAATCTCAGGATTTCTGACACCCACATTTCTCTTCCATAAAGATGGGGACCACTCCAAGGAGTCACCTTCCCACATTCACCAGGGAAATTTTAATAGCATTCAATTACTATTGGTTTAGCTGCCTGAACTCTCCTGTTAGAGTTTGCCCTTTTGAATAGACCTTTCCTGTTAAGTTATCTGATAATTGGACCTTTAGTGCTAACCGCAGTCAATATATGGCTGTTCTGCAGCTGTCTGCAATGGTGCACACTTTTCTGCCGGTCTGCAAATGGTTTGGGTATCTTCTGTTCTTCTTGAGGCAATGTTCTCCTAGGGATAATAAGATGTGCACTTCATCTACTCTGTTAGGTATTTTTACTACACCTCTTATAGTCCATTGACCTTAATCCTGCTAGAGTCATGCAGATGGCTCTCCATTAATTTCAGTTGGATTCCAAACAGGTGTATCTGTATGGATCCAGTTGCAAAAACTGGCTTTGATCACTTACTTTATTGGGCGGGGGGGTGGGGGTGTCACAGCTTAATTAGGAGATATCCAAGGTCCTTTGGAGAAAGATTTTTTAGTAAATATAAGTGCAAAGGATTGTTGTTATAAAATGCATCCAAGAGGCAGCAAAATGTTTAACAGAGCCCCCAAGACAGTCATTTAAACGATGTACTTAATATTGCTAAGTGACTGAGAGGATGATATATTGGTTATTTTTTTTATTTTTTTATCTTGCCACTGGGAACAATCAGGAAGAAGAAAAACTGTTGATTGGAGCAAAGTTTTATTGGCCTGAGGCAGCAGGCAAAAAGAAAATAAGTTAATTACAGTGGGTGTTCATTACAGAGGGTGGGGGTGCTTCCCACACAGTGTCCCCCTCCCCCACACTATAGAGTCATGGGTAGATTGGCTGCCACTCTAGCCTTCCTCCCACAGCTCTGTGGTGTTGCCCAGGGCAACCCCTGGCCGAGAGCAGAGCTGCAGCAGCTGTCTGAGTAGACAGACCGCAGCTCTGTCTCCAGTTGGTGCCCCAGGTTTGGGTGGTCCGCTCCACTGGCAGTACTCCAGGATGTTCCAGAGCACCGCTACCAGGGCTGGAGCACAACAGGTGGCGCTTGCTCTGCTTCTGCTCTGCTTGCACATCTGGCAGCTCACCTTTAGACGGATGAGCCCCCCGGGTGTGAGATGGAGCCAAGCCATTGGTGCTGTCCGTGTAAAAGCATCCAGTGTTCATTCTGACACCCTACATGCTACCTCTTGCTACAATAAAGATAGCTAGATCGGGATGGAAAATCTAGGAGAGGCTACATGCAGAATTATTTTCAAATCATTCTATCAGAGAGAGCAGGGTGGGGATGAGGAATAAGCAGGGGTATTGACCCCATCTGTATGGATTCTAGGGGTGGGACACTGGGGAGAATACCAGATACTGGATTTACCGGTATCGGATCTCCTGGTACCGGATTTACCGGTATCGGCATACTGGATTTTTAACATTGGCCGCATTACTAGATTTTTTTACATTGCGGCTATTATTGTGGCTATTGACTTCAATGACCGCAATGTAAAAAATCCAGTAAAGCGGCCAATGTTAAAAAGTCCGGTATGTAAATATCTGATTTATCGGATTAAGCCTGTACACCCAAATAACGGCAATATCGGTTCTCGGGAGAACCGGAATTCCCACCCCTAAGATTCTTGATGCTTGTTATAGTATGATTTGGGTCTCTTTCCGCACAACTGCTAGGTTTTCCTCCTGCCTCAGGTGCACAATGAAACCACCCTGGCAGTGGGTTTTCCTGATGCAAAAAGGCAGATAATTCCTTCAGCCAGGGATATAGCTAGGTGGGAATACACCTTGTTGCAGAATATGGGATGGACCCACTGCTGTGGCACTCCACTCCACTCCACTCATGCACTCTAGATTTGTGTGGGGTCCCCAGGCTCATGGGCCACGGTGCAGCTGCACCTGCACCTGATATAGCTATGGCCCTGACTTCCAGCTTTATTACGTCTCCATTGTCTTTTCTGTGGTGCTTCCCCAAACTGAACCCTCACTATCCTTCCTTTAGTTAATGATATCCTTTCTTTAGCTTCGTTTGGTGTATCACCAAATATACCCTCAGGTAAATGAGGTCAGCACCACAGTCCAGGAAGATATCAGGTGGGATCCTTTGCATAAGCAATATAAATAGCAAATCATTCTAATAAGAATGACTGTATCTCTGTGTATCTCTGTCAGGCACCAAAAATATGCTGGATTTCTTTCCCTCTTTTGTAATTACATTTTTCTCACTGATTTGTTTAGAAAAGAGAGTCAGAATAATTTAAATATAATGAAGAAGGCACATCAAGAAGCATGGCATTCAAATGATCTATAGTCAGCCTGTTCACACTGTACAGCTTGAGAGGTTACACTGCATTAAGGGCTTTTAAATGAATAAATGAAAGAAAGCTATGTTTCAGAAAGGTGAAAACAGGACACATAGTACTCGTACCTCAACTATACATGGCTCCTACGCAGGCAGTATGGTCATGCACAGTTCATCTGAGGAGAAAGAGTTGGTTAAGGGCTGATGGCACTAATCCTGGGGTGGCAAGTAGGCAAAATTTTGCCTGGTATAATTTAAAGAAGCATTTGTGAAGGATCAGGGAGAGTTATGCCCTACCCATTCCTGCCTCTGATACACTTCAACCCAGTAGAGAGGCAACAGCTTTTCTCTTGCTTTGTACCACCTCAGTAGCACAATAGTACATTAACGTGAGTTAGGAGGTACTTGCCTCCAAAAATGTGTTCATGACAACAAGCCCTTTGGTGCCTAAATAAGAGTCAGTACTGAGTATCCAGCAGCTCCCTCCATCCACTCTCCTCTCCCCACGTCACCTATGTTTCAGAAGATTTTAGCATGCTGATGCTAAATGGAAATTGAGCAGAGGTGATGGCAGAATTAAAATCACAGGGGATCATGGGGAGGGAAAGCTGCATAGCCTTGCTCTGCCCATTTACGACATGAACACATCCCTTTTGAGTGCTGTGACATCACGTGAGCATGGCCGGTTGGAAAGGGATAGGAGAGACTGTATACCCCGCCTGTTTCCAATGTGACCCTGACTCACATCTGAAGGGTTGGAAGAGGCAGGACAAGACAGGAGCCAGGGGGTGCAACTTCAGCCCCTTTTCACCACATAATTGAGCTGATTTGAAAATTTGATGCTCTGTGCAGAAAAAGATTAGTAGAGAGTAGCTCACACCTAAGCCTCCCATTCTAAATACACCTGAATGCGTGCCCCTCAAGCTGCCCCTCATGTGTTATTCTACTGAATTTTATTCAGTTATTCTTATGATTTTATCCTGGATCTAGCCATTGTAGAAGTTCTTAAAGCATACAGTTGTGAGATTCCTGATAAAACAATTCAGATTTCAGTTTCTTCTCTTTTTTTTTAAACACCCCAAAACCCCATAATTTAATAGCCCACAGGTTTTTGCGGAAGAAACTGAAAACATGACTGCAATGTGTCCTAAAAAGCTGAAAAATCAAAGAGAAAGAACCCAAAATCTATTAAACCATAATCTTGACATTAATACCATTAGTTTCAGTGAGATTTACAAGTTCCTAATATTTTCAGGGCTGTGACCTTAGTTTGTTGTTGATGTTGTTATTGTTTTTAATCTTCTGCTTTAATTTTTTTTTTTTAAATTACAAAAATATTGTGGTAATTAAGCCTCTCTCTCTCTCTCTCTCTCTTTTTTCCCCCCGATGGATTGTTCATGTATGGGCATTTTCACACAAGACACTCCCCACCCACCTCCCACCCACTATACATGTTATAGGGCACCCATAGGGCAACACTGCAGCCCTGCAACATGTATAGTGGGTAGGTGGTGGGTAGAGAATGTCTTGTTTGAAAACATCCTATATTTTAGAGTCCTGCATATTAATTATTAATAATTATTATTATTATTATAAGCATTTGTATAGTGCCAGCTGTGTACCTGGCGCTTTACAGAACAATAAGATATACATAACTGTTAGCCATAATGGCTACAAATATGTGTTGGCTTTAGAGTTATCACAGCTGTTTCCTAAAGAAATGCTTATTCTCACGTCTGTTTGAGTGTAATCCTTCTGCTGATTTCAATGGCAGCAGCACTATGCCCTGTATCAGGAATAAAACCAGAAAATGAACAACAACAACAAATCAAATGTCTACTAAACATTACATTGCATACAGAAGCCCACTAGACTTGTGCAGGTCATCAAGGGAATGGACTTCCAGAAGCAGCTGCTCTGCCATCATTCTTGGAAAATTCACGTCCAGGAATTACTGCTAAATCATGTCATAGAAGATGGGCTGACAAAGCTCCATTCAGAAAATAAGGGTTAAAATAAACGTGTCAGTCACAAGGTGGCTCCCCGGCCTGGAAAACCATGACTGCCACTCTCCAAGTCAATGAGGAACTGCCAAGAAAGCCGTCCCACCGCCTACACGACCCGGGTAGTGGGGGACCACAACAAATATGTGGGCAGCCATCCCTGCTCTCAACACTCTGCCCCCCGGCATGACAAGCAGCCATGGCAACTAGCCATGGTGGCCCCTACCCGCAGCAGGAATGGCAGGGTGTATTGCCCCGCATGGGCAGCCCTTGGCCAGGACTGCACCGCAGAGATTTTCCTGAGGATGCATCCCGGGCCACAGCAGGCCAATGCAGGGCAGCGTCTCGTTTGTTTTCACCCCAAGTTAGCAGGTTTAGAAGGTAACTTTACAACAGTAACCTGGGATGATTAGAAATAACACTCGGTAAGCAATATAGATTTTAGGTTGGAGCTTTGAATTGGTGGTACTGTATTGTAAACAGCAAGGGGAAAATGATTTTAATCTGAAAAATATCTTCAGTGCCATTTTACTTAATGGAATCAGATTTAGTGAAGCTTAAGTTATCAGCACTTTAATATGGCTGAATAGTTTATTTTTATTAATGCTCATGAAGTATGCTTTAATAGTCAAACTTATTTAACAGGAGTTGTCCTAATAAATATAGGGCATTTTTACACACACCTTAAAGTTCCAGATTTTTCAATCTTCTGGGTTTACAAGTCCACAAGTAAGTTCTGGATTCATTTTTCACACACACACTGTCCTGGATGCATTCTTCACACAAACACTGCCCTGAGGCAGCCTAAAGTAGCTGCAGCTGTAGACACGAGGGGCTGCCATGGAAAGCAAGTGACCACAGCTGCCTGGAGCAAAGCAGTTTACCAGGAGAACTTTTTTTACACACAAAAGTTCTGGGAGAAGTTCTATGCAGAAGTTCAAAGAGCCAGATGTTTAAGATCTGGGTGAGTGATTTAGACACACAGAAAGTTCAGGATGTAACAGCAAACATGCAGGAGAAATGTGTGTGTAAAAACACCCACTGAGAGCGTGTTGCTCCTTCTTCCCTCAAGTGGAAGTTCTGCGGTAGCATTTTCTGGTTTGGTTTCCTTCTGAAGAGATAGAGACTGGTGCTTTATGGTATGTTATAGACATCAGTTTACGTATTTACAACAGGTTGAGGAGAAGTGAACGGAAAAGGAAAAACAGCAAACAGCACCTGCAGTACTACTCCTCCAAAGTCTAGTAATAAATAGTTCCCCAAACTTCTCTTTACATCTGCAGTTTTCCCCCAAAGTCCTCCTCTTGCAGCTGTCTGCCAAGTCCCAAACCACCTACTGCTGCTTCCAGCACTGCCTATTGTCTCTTGGCATATCCTTAACAAAGGGCCAAAGGGTCCTATAGCCAGGTGTGGTGGACTCATGGTTCTGAACATTCCTTGTTGGCAATACTGAAATACTTTAAACTGAACACTAGTTTCAATGCTGCGGCTGACGCCCTCCTTGATAGGAGTTGGGCTAAGCAGAGGAGGAGGTAGTAGCAACTGTGAACGCAAGAAAAAGAGAGTTAAATAGTTTATGGGGTTAAATTGACTCAAGTTATAGTAACTTCTGGAAGACTGGGTTGTGTGTGTGTGGGCCGGGGGGCCGGGGGAGTCTCCCAGCCCTTCACAATGTGAAGCTGTTGTCAGGAAAGTACCGCAGTCCTGGGAAAGATCAAAAGGACAGGCCTGGTGGTCCTTGGGGCTGGGGACAAGGAGAGCAGAAGTAACTGTTCGCAGGAGGGGCGGGGTATAAATTTTTTTTAAAATAAAATAAATTAAAATAAATAACTTAGCATTTCTATCATTTTTTGTCATAGAATGCAATGAAAGAAGTGACAGCAGAAGAGAGACTGAGAACAAAGTTCTCATTCTCTCAGTGACCTAGATAAGGAAACCTTAGTAATGAACTTTTCCCTCCTGAGAGAAGAAAATGTTTCAGTGGGGTTATCTCACTGCAGACTCCTGATACTGCTAAGAAGAATTCCACATGGTGTGAGGAATATTTCCTCCTTGGGAGATCCGCTCTCTGTGCATCTTCAGCAATGCATTGGGAGTGATGAGTAACAGATACCAGGGACACCGTGACAGTATGACAGCAGCAGTGGTGTTTATTATCTCCCAAAGTGAAGAAAGCATTGATTGACTCCCTCTGAGTTAAAAGAAAATCTACATGACCATGCAAATTAATTTATGCTGACCTAGCCAACCGTTTTTCCCTCTAAAAACAGCAATAACAAGATCTATGTTTCTCTTGATATAGGCGAAGACATGCGTGTGAAATCCCTGAGGAAAATAAGAGAGCTTCAAAAGTGGTATTCAGAATTCTTTAGCTAACACAGAAAAGTATCTCATAGTGTGTCTTTTAGACAGACACCTGCTCCACTTCTGCTCCACTCCCAGGTAGTTCATCCATGTAAAGGCAGACCAGTGAGGCCACCCTGGGGTGAGGCGAAGCAAGCCCACTCAGCTCGTGGTGCTCCAGAACATCCCAGAGCACCATGAATGGAGCAGGCTACCCAAATCCAGACCACTGGCTGGGGTAGTGCATGCAATGTTCCATCTAAAGGGTGGGCGGCCGCTGTAGCTCCTCTCCTGGCCACAGGTTGCCCCAGCAACTGGTATAGAGCTGTGGGCTGCAGCATACAGTGACTGTTGATTCACCCACAGTTCCATGGTGCGGGGGGGGAGGAAGGGGCGCAGCCAGATGACGGGTCATGGTGGCTACCTCCGTCTAAACTTGCTACGGCTAGAGCAGACCTGGGGGTGGCCGCTCCTGGGCCGGGTTGTTAGCAAAAGCACAATGCAATATGATCCTCTGACTGTTTAGATTGGCACTAGCCCTTGGTGACCATCAAATCCCATTTGTTTGAATGAGACAGACCAGTGCTACAGTCTAGCACTGGTGTGAAACAGCTGGGGGATCGTGCCCTCTGTGCATAATGCTTGACATGGAAGAAAGTTGAAAGCAAGAGTTCACTATGCATAGCAATCTAATCCTTGGCTTCCAATGAAAATATCAATTAGATCAGCTAGTGTAACTTGTGATTAAATGTTCATATAGCATTGGAATGTTCCGTTAATAAGTGGCTAATTGTTATATATTGTTATGAACCCAACAGATCAATAAGTTGTTTATAAACATCTGTAGCACTCGATACTGTCTACTGATCAGTTTGTGACCCTCACTACTAGTGTTGGCAATATGCAACTATTAAACCATTTTCAAGCCTTTGTAAATGAATGCATAAGCGGAACATTAACATAAAGTGTGACCTGTTATATAATATTTGTCCACCAGAAATTGAACTGAGACCATCAACTCATTTTGTATGAACCACAGAAGAGCATGCTATATTTAAAAATCTGGCTCCATGTTTTGGCGTGCCATTTCCTAAGGATCTGATCCAAAGATCTTGACTCCATGTTTTTAGCACAGCACATAAGGCAGTGAGGTTGGCTGCCTGGGGGCTATTCTTATGTAAGCACTGACTGTTGAAAGAAGCAAGGGATTGCAGCTCCAGTATAAAAGTGATTCCCAAAGTAAATTTACATATATATCAAAACATTCCATGCCTGTCTTGATTCAAACAAATACTGTGAGGCACACATGATGTATCTGGTGACAACGTTACACAGCCAGATTGCCAGACAGTAGCAGTGATGTCAGATAACAACATTTTAGTAAGTACATAGGAAGGATCCCTTTGCCACCAACAACTTAGAAATGAAATCTGGCTGAAATCTTAACCAGCTGTAATGTGAGATATTGTGTGGTTTGTAAGCTTGCAAAATCTTTGCAACTGCACGCTGGTATAACATTAGAAATTCTGGCAAGAGAAGATACCATCACAACAATATTGAATTCCAATGAGTGTAGTTAATCTTAAAGAGAATGCCTGAAATAATAAAGTCACTTAAAAACAACTTTAAAACTCAAAAACATGTCTTGGAAGCAACTGACTTAATAATATTTCAAATTTTCTAGTCGTGTGGAAATTCTTAGCATCCCTTCAGCACTCACTTCCCTCCCACAATGACTAGCTCTTACAGATAGGTGGGCCTGAGAGTTTGTTATAATCCCACTTCCAGCCCCCACATCAGAGGTTAACCTGATTTATAGATGGCAGTGCCTCCACCTCCTTAGCCTCCACTCTGCTGGAGCACCAGGACAACTAAGAGGAACAAATTAACCCCAGAGGCAACCTAAATTTTGCTTGATGGAAACACCAAGCAAATCTCCCGATAATTAAGTTTAACTCCACAGTAAGCAGTTTAATGACTACAATTTGTGTAAACTCCCCACCCCATAACCAGCAAAGACCAAGCTGAAATAGTCCTCCTCCTTATAAGACCAGACAGTGAAGTTGGGCTCTGTTTCTTATTTGCAATCACAAATGACATCGTGGAGCTCTTTTAACAGTCCAAGCCTCTCAGATTCACCAGGTGTCAGGACCTAACCGTGAACCTGCACGTGTGTGTGTGTGTGTGTGTGTGTTCTGGAGCAGTGGCCAGTCCTCCTACACCCCTGCCTCAGCTACTCCCCACAAGATGCAGCTGCCCTATCCTAGCCACAGCCCTCCTCCTGTCTGTCCCAGGCCTCACAGCTTCCTGGCTGACTAGCGGTCAGCATATAAGGCTTGCTGGTAGCCACAGGAAATGGGGTGGATCCTCTGACATGTCATTTCTGCTCCTGTATGGCTCTTCCTATCCTTCTAATTTCTAGTTCTGTCTTGGTTCCTGTTCCCTCAGCTCAGCTCTACCACGTTCCATGCCCTTTTCTGCTTTTATTCCTGGCCTGGTTCTGATCCTGCACCCCAAACCAGTGTCCTCCCATGTCCCAGATGCTGCTCACCCCTCATCTCTTACACCAGGTGGTGCTCCCTCCCCACCCCCTTTACATGTTCTCATGCTCTTTGGGGTCCAAATGTCTCATGCTGAATCTGGTACACATTTCATTCTTGCTACCCAGTAGTGGCTCAGCTGCAGAGGATTTTCCTTCCCCTCTAGTGAGGTAGAAAGATGGCCTGCTAGAGAGTTTGAGACCCCTCTTTTGCCAAAGTCCACAGAACCCCTCAGTCTCTAGCCTCAACTCAATCAGTTCTGGCTGGTCTCATCCAGCTCTCATTCTCCCTTGATCATGGCCCTCTGGTGTCTGGGAACAGGCCCTTTCTGGACAGACCTTGGGGTGGGTCCTTTCTTGCACACAGGACGAGAAGATGACAGAAAGGCTCTTGCTAGATCAGTAACAGCCCGTATCTTTTTTTTGTCCCTTCATGTCACACATGGCATGTTTGTGGAGGATGGAGCATTTAGACCTACTTCCCTTCCCCAGAACAGAGACCACCGCCCTAGTGCCTGAAACCCTGTGCATTCTGGCTGTACTCTCACCTGCGGCGGCGGTGGCAGCAGCAGGAGGGGCAAGGGAAGATGCAGCGGCCCACAGGAGCCAGCCAACGGGAAAAGAGCCGGTGCAAATGGGGATCTGCCGCAACTTCTCTCGTGCATGTCAGTGCAGGATTTTGCGCCCTGACATGCGCGAGAGAAGCTGCGGAAGATCCCTGTTCACACCAGCTCTTTTCTCGTCGGCCGGCTCCTCAGGGCTGCCGCGTCTTCCCTCGCCCCTCCCACTGCCGCCGCCACCGCCAGAGGTGAGAATACAGCCTCCAGCCTCTGTCTCCTTCTCAGCTGGGTTAAAGGCTGAATGCTTAACCACTTACATTTTGTTACCACTGTGGTGAACATGCCTTTACAAAAGGGAGCTCTTGCAAAAGTTCTGAGGTTCTGTGTGTGGAGTGGAGCGGTTGGAATTAACAGTTATGTCAATTAGAACTAGGCTGGATAGTTATGCGAGTTAAAGTTAGAAACTAGATGCCTTCAGTTGTTCGCCAGTCTCTGTAACTGCCAGTGGCTGTAATATCATAAAGTTGTTTTATAAACACAGTTCTTAAATTTGTAAGACCATCTCACAAAAACATTCTTCTACAAGAGTAGAAGAAACAAAACCACCAACCTGGACAACCCACTGTCAGTGCCAACCACCTAGGGTGTCTTTAGACATAATGCTGTTCGGTGTTCTGTAACACAGTGTCCCACCGTTACAGTGCTTAGACATAGCATCAACACAGGGTTCACCCCAAACACTGGAAGTGAATGCTGCCAGGTCTTGACAGTTTAATCAGTGTTCGGGGTGAACCCTGTGTTGACAGTATGTCTAAACACTGTAACGGTAGGACACTGTGTTACAGAACACAGAACAGCGTTATGTCTAAAGACACCCCCAAGGGTTACAAACATAAATGTACAAAAGCTACCAAACAGCAGTGTCACACCTTTATAAGGTAATGTCTGCTGCAGTAACATGGCATGTTTACACTACAGTATGTCCTATGCTTGTGAGAAGACCTGCATAAGTAAAAGAGACAGCCATTTGTTCTTGCTTAAACCAGAGAACAACACTTCTTACAAAGAATAAGGTATGTACCAGTGATGAGATCTGAGATGGAAAACAAGCTACAGACTAAGACCATCCTACCAGAACATCGTTTATCAGCATATCAAAACTAGAGACAAGTCAACCCAGGCAGAAAAAATATAGCGCCTGAGGCAGAGGGGTCTGTCCTGTCATTGATGATTTCCATGTCTCCCATTAACATTTAGAATCATGGTGAAATACGGTTCAGTGAAGAGGAGGCACTGCTGTACAAGCTTGCAAAAGAAGCAAAACCTGAGTATTTCATAACTGCAACTTTGTTTTTTGTCAGTCAGTTGTAAATATATGGCTTTTCATCAGAACATCAGTTGGAAAGAAATGGTACACTGCCAAATAAATCAAAGTGGTTTGTCTATTTGTTCTTGTATATCTGAAGAGTGGAAGACTGTTCATAGCTAAGGTATGACAGATGCATGGGTGGCTGAATAGCAACACCTTCACCAAAATCATTTGCAGACCCAAGAATTCCAAAAATGAAGAGTTTTTTTGTTTTATTGGAAAAGGGGGATTAAAATGCAAACAGGATGCAGCTGATAGATGCAGAGCCTTGCAATACTTTAGGAAATTTGTATGATTTTCAGTTTCCTTAATTTGCACAATTTATTCTGTTTACAGAATTTTGATTTTCTGGTCTGTGAGTCTGGGTTTCCTGGTCACAGATTTTTGCAAAATACGTGGAGCTAAACTGTTCTTGGTACATGTTTGAGACGCAGAAGAGACAAAGGCCCTTTTCTAACGGGTGTGGGTGCGTGGGGGGATGGGTGGGTGTGCAGTGGGTGAGCGGTGCATGGGGGTGCATTCCCACAGACCCCCACCCATCTCCATGCACAGAACATGGACGCCTGTTGCTCCGTGGGTGGGTGATGGGTGGACGTGGGTGGAGCGCGGGAGTGTACACGCACACCCACCCACTGCCCATGGCATTTCCAGAGGCGCCCACCAATCCCCCTGCACACACTGTGATGTTTACACAGGCACCCCACCCCCTCCGCCCATGTGATGGGGGCATCTGTGTAAAAACAGCCAAAGGCAGATTAATGCCACCTTTATGTTTGCTTCATTCCATGAATGGCCACAGGCCAGTTTGGCCTTCAGTGAAATTTACAGCAAACTTAGAATGGTGTTAGATCATACCTTTAGCTCTCAAGGAGCATTCTAGCAGCAATCTGTAGAGATTGTCTGTCTCCATCTCTTGGAAATGGTCTCTTCACCATAAACTGGGAGTTGACATGCCATAGGAATGCTATGGCAGCTCTATACCACTCAGAGTACCTCTTCTCCTAAAGAATTCCCAGGCAAGTGATTAAGCTAGTTTTGTGGTTCATCTGCAGCTCCCAAGAATCTGACCCTAAATTCCTACTTAGTTAGGTGACTAATTCCCAAAAGGTAGTCACCCCAGTAATCCTTGTTATATTCTGTTTTCTCAGAACATTGTGCTCTGCATTTAAGTAATCCTTTCCATGTTTTCCTATAGCACATTCATTCTGAGCAAGGAGCTTGCTTTTTAAAATTAATTTACATATACACAAAGCTATTATTCAAACATGGGAGGCTTATAATACTTTGTGAGTATAGTATTGTATAAAAGAGAGTAAAAAGAAAGCAGGTAACAGTGCAAGAATATTGGAAGCATATCAACCTGGCATTATATCCAAGCAACTATTATCTGTCAAAGATATATGGGAAGAGGACACAATGCATTCTTTAGCTAACACAAACTTTGGGTGAAAACAGATATGAACGTAACACCGCTTTAACATTTCTTATTCATGTTGCAGGGCTGTATTGGCACCCTATGCAGCCCTGCAACATCCATAAGAAATGTTAAAGCAGTGTTAAAGCGTCATTAAGTTGCATGTCTATTTTCACCCTTTGTCTCTAATTTATTGCAACAGTCCTGACTCCTGATTAGTGAATTACATTGCTATAAAGCTGAAGCTTTGTTAGTGAGAATCTTGGGAACTACCATGATCAAAAGCAGTATTGGCCAAAATAGCGCCTAGCTCACGAATGAATAAATATATTTATCAGTTTTCTATTTTATCAATTTATATCCTGCCCCTCCTGCCTCAGACGGCTCCTTCTTGAGTGGGTAGATG
Organism: Sphenodon punctatus; assembly: GCA_003113815.1. NCBI lineage: Eukaryota > Metazoa > Chordata > Lepidosauria > Sphenodontia > Sphenodontidae > Sphenodon > Sphenodon punctatus. The sequence continues at coordinate 7,262,188 of QEPC01005340.1, forward strand.
AAGGTATTTTATATATAACACCTGACTTCCCCACACACATTCTATTCTCAAATACAGCTTATTGTCAATACTGGGTAATTTCACACGTTACGTTACCACGGTCAACCACAGTGAACCCCCCGTGGTGGCCGCGGTACCATAACATCTGTTGGGCCCAAAAGAGATTCCTGCCAGATGTTCACCCCTGGTGGGAATCTCTTTGACCACGCTTCCAGCCCTCTGGCCACCTGGAGCTCCGGAAGCGTGGTCAAAGAGATTCCCGCTGGGGGTGAACTCCCGGCGGGAATCTCTTTTGGGCCCAACAGATGTTACGGTACCACGGTCACCATGATGGGGTTCACCGTGGTAATGTAACATCTGTTACCGCCCCGCAGCCCGGACTCGTCAGAGGGTACCGGCTGTTATCGTCGCCGATTCCGGGCCGTGGCCAAAACCACGGGGACGGAAGGGTGCTGTGGCTGGATTGGCTGCTGCACCTGCCCGTCTCCTGGAGGGCGGTTGGTCGGGGAAGCGTGGGGGGGGGGGCTCTGCGGCTGCACTTTGTGCCACACAGCCCTGATCCCTCCCCCGATCCCCCTCCGGAATCAGCCGGCACATCTGTTGACCGGCCGGCCGGATTTCAGAGGGGAATGAAAAGGTGATTCCGTGCCATGGTCCAAGGGAGGCCTGGCACGTCTGAAATCACACACTGTTTGCATAATGGGGGTTCATCTTTCCCCTCAAAATAACTGAAGAATTAGACTCCCCAGTGAATTGCCCCCCCCTCCTGGTGATATTTTTCAAACTTTATGTTATAGCTGTGAAGCAGAGATCTAGGGTTTTTTAATGAAAAGCAAAAATGGTGGACATCACTGCCTCCACAATTGCTAAAGTGGAATTTTTAAGCCTTCAACAGCTGCTTCTCTGTGTATGAGAATGATATATTCTGGGCCCCCAGGTATCTGAAAGACCGTCTCCTCCCTTATGTCCCTTCGTGGCCCCTAAGGTCAACCAGGGATGCTCTCTTGCAGGTACCATCTCCCCCTGATGTTTTTAAGATTAGGGTAGGCGGAGAGATGTTCTTGATAGTTGCCCCATAATTATGGAACTCTCTTCCCTTGGAGGTCTGCCTGAGCCTGGTCATCTTCTGGAAATGGTGTAAGACCTTTTTACTTGACCAGGCATTTGGTGGGTGGGTGGGAGGTGTAGGGATGGGTGTAGGGTATGAGGCTTTTTAATTGACTTTAATGATTTTTTTATTCTGTTTTTATTATTGTAAGCCACCCTGAGTGTCTGAGGGAAGGGTGGCTTAGAAATATGAATAAATAAACCAATATTTTCCAATCAGAGCTCCACGCCCATTGTCATTTAGTATGTCTTTACAAATAATAGTTTTACAACTCTTTACTCAACAACTGGAATTTAGTCTTGACTTAATTCCAAAACTGCCTCAACATCTTAGAAGTCTTAGTTGTTGAAGGCCATAATTTCAAACCCCATCATGAACAGTAGTGAGTGTTACTCAGCCATAAATTGGGATCTGGTCCATCATTTTTAAAAATTGTGTTATATTTTTGGCTGATTGGGTGCCCTTTCTTCTGTATGGCCAAGTGCAGCAAATATATTTGAATGTCCACGTTTTAGGAGGCCTCATCTGATTTTTATTGGATGGGGCTCATTATTATCATCCAAAAATATTCACTGGTATTGAAAACTGCAACAAAGCCATGGTTATTAGTCATTTCAAAAGTTACAAATCACCTAGCTTTTCCATCTCTGAATCCTACCCCAAGACATTTTTCCAAGGAAACACACAGGGGTGTAATCATATGAGATGGGCCCCACCCCTTTGCCCCAGATTCACCTGCTCACGTGAAGGGTGCCTGCCAGATGTTTGCCCTTGGTTGGGCCAGGACAGCTCCGCACAGCATCATCCCCTGATATGAAGAACAAGCTGTCCAGGTTAACCTAGTCCAACCTGGAGAAAAGGGCTCCCACAAGGCACCTCCCATGTTGAAAGGCCCCCGGCAGCCCCACCTGCATACAGGTCCACAAGCACCACGGACTGGGAGGAGGTGCCAGCAAGAATCAGGCCCCTGAAGGAAGCAGCTGCCACCTGTCAGCTGTTGGAGTGGCAGCGAGGGGTATATGTGCACACCCCAGTTACCCACCCATCAGCTGTTGCAGTGGACCCCAGGGAGGAGGAAAGCAGCTACAGCAGGAGAGGTAAGCCCACGGAGGAGGAGGAGGACACCTGGGCTTATCCTCCTCTCCCCCCCCCCGAGGTTCCCTCCACTGCTACTACCGCTGCTTCTCCTCCCCAGGGTCCGCACCAACAGCTGATGGGAAGGCAGTTGGGGCGCACACCCCCTTGCTACCACTCCCAACAGCTGACAGGTGGTAGTCGAGGCTGCTTCCTCTGGGGATCCGATCCTGCTGCCGCAGAAGCTGAGTCCCAGGGTTCTGCCCGTGTGATGGGCTTCCCAGGAAGAACTGGAGTGGGAGGAAGGATGGTGGCTGCTCCCCCACCCACGGCCCACACATGGGCCTGCTTATTTGAAGGGCTCCCGAGCCTGTCTCCTCAGGTGGCTGCTGTGTGGGGTTCCATGGAATAGCTCCAGCCTCCCTGCCCATGTGAAAACACCCATAGACTGTAACAATAGTTTTCTTCCAATAGTATGAACATAAGGTTTGAGGAATTCTTTATTTTGTATTCCTTTACAAACAGGAAATAATACTTTCTTGCAGAAGAGCTATAAATATGCAACACACTAATTAGGTTATCCTGCATTTTTGTAGAGAAAATGGAGCAAGGCAAGTGGCAACAAATGAGTCTCAAGAAGGGGAAATGTATAGAACATTTCCAACAAGCCATCATCCTTGATGTGAATGAAAATCAACAGAAAAGGTTCTAACAAATAACACAGCTTACAAAGGGTGATTTCAGATGTGACGAGGCGCCTACTGGCCCCAGCATGGAATCACCTTTTGATTCCCCACTGGAATCAAAACGGCCTATCAACAGACGAGCCAGCTGATCCTGGAGGGGAATCGGGGGAGGGGATGGGGCTGCATGGCGCAATGTGCGGCCGCACAGCCCCACCTCCCCACGCTCCCCAGGCTGCCCGCCCTCCGGGAGACGGGTGGGCGCAGCGGCCAATGGGGTCGCTGCGCCCAATTCCGTCCCAGGGTCTGGACCCCAGCCCGGAATTGGCGGCAGTAACAGACGTTACTAGCCGCCGATTCCAGGCCGTGGTTCAGTTAACCACGCTTTCGGAGATGGTGCCAGGACCATCCTCAAAAGCATGGTTAATTTGCTCACTGCCGGTGGTTCACCATGGTGAACATCTGGCGGTGAGCAAACACATGTTATGCGACCATCCACCACCACAGGGGATAGTCTGTGGTTGACCGTGATCGTGTAACGTCTGAAAATACCCAAAGACAACAAAGTTCTCAAGGTAAATACATTTTGAAGTGCATTTCTATTCTGAAAACCTGTTCTATATGAATGTTAAAACCTTGTTAGAACAGATTCCTGTTTGAATTCAGAATCTTACTTGGCTATATAAGTGGGGGAAAGGTTTCCACTTTTGCAGAACACCACAGCTGAGCTAAGTAGTGCCAGATTCTGTTTCTTTTATTGTATCCTCGTATTTGTTCATTAAATTGTAATTGCAGGGTCAATAGACTTTACTTGTGCAAAGATGTAGCTCAGTTGTCCTGAGTGCATGGGTGAGCACATATGTAACTAAAGGCAGGAATTGGCCTGCAAACCCTTTTTTAATGGGTGATGAATCTGATGGCTGAGACAGAAAGAATCCAGTGTGGCTTTCATTTCCCAGGTGGAGTTTTAAGGACTTTAATTGAGGAGTCTTTAGGAAAGAATAAACTTGGAGCCAGTGCAGAAGATACCGTTTTTGCAAAGTCACTTTTTAGAATCAAACCACACAATTTCTGTAGGCTTGTATAAAATCTCAACCCTAAAAGTCCCACTAGTTTTAACAAAGGGCCTTTTCAAAAGGGCTTGTAAGGAGCCGCAGGGGGTGGAGGCTGCAGTGCGTGGGTGGCCCGTTACATGGACGCCCACCCACCTCCACCCATCTCCATGCACAGAGGTACCTCTCTTTTCTTCAATGCCTCCGTGTGTCGGGGATCGGTGGAGATGGGTGGAGCGCGTGCACACCCTCACCCATCCCCACTGATGGTCACACGGATGCCCCTGCCCCTCGCCCACCCAGTCGCCCATGTCGGCGAGGGGTGGGGGAGCATCTCTTGTGAAAAGGGCCAGAGATAACAAAAACATTGCCAGGTCATACAATACTCTTAGCAATGTGCAAATAACCAATGGGGTCAAACCTGTCAAAGTGCAGTTATAGGAGAGCCAGGCCATTAAGAATAATAATGTAATGAAGGACCCTTTGAGGTCCAAAAGCTTGTATACCTCCACCAATTGTAGTTAGTCCAATAAAAGATATCACTTTACTACTTTTTCTTTATTGCCTATATTTGGGACCAATACTTTCTCTACCTAAGACAAAACCGATGGTAACAAAGCCACTCCACTAATAAGGAGACTTTGAAGCAAGTGAACTTTATTGCCAATACGATGCATTTATAATTAAAATATTCTGAGTTGATTGCGGTCTTATTAGCCATAATTGTTCTGCAGATCAAATCAAACAACAGCACTAGAAAGATACAAGGTGTTTGCAAAATAATGCCTGGAATACTTCTAACATCCAGTGTTACATTTACATTTGCTTAGGGATAAGTTGCCTATGGATGAATTGCCTATGACCCTTTTCACACAGACACTCCAACACTGATAAAATGGGTGCTACATTTTATTATACATGTTGCAGGGCACCCATAGAGCACACCTGCAGCCCTGCAACGTGTATAATAAAATTAAACTCTCGGGCAGGTACCGTGTCTATCTTATTTTTTGTAAAACGCCAGGTACATCGCTGGCGCTATATAAATGCTTATGATAATAAATAATAATAATAATAATAATAGTAACACCCATTTTATCAGTGTTGGAGTGTGTGTGAAAAGGGCCTATGTTGGAGTTTACATATCTAGCAGTACCAACCACTGCTGAAAAATAAGCTAAACATTTTCTAGGGTAGAAAAGTCCGAAGCATTTATTTTGAATAATGAGATATATTTTCAAGGCATTTAAAGGCTTGTCAAACACAGTAAAAGACAGGGAGAATAAACGGAAGATCTTTATCAGTTCCTGGTCTGAAATGGAGCTGTTCTGTTGCTAGGGTTGCCACCTATGCAAATTTTCAAGGAACACATTAAAAATACATGTTGCAGGGCTGTGTCAATGCAGGGCCCTGCAACATGTATTTTTCATAAGCGTTCCTTGACAATTTGCATAGGTGGTAACCCTATCTGTTCCACCAAATGCTTTTTGATTGTGTGTGTGTGTGTGTTTATGCAATTTCTTGTCCTTGCATCAGTAGCTGTGGAAACAGTCACTCGCCTGACTACTTGTAGGTATTGTCACTGAAATTTCTGTTCCCTGAAGTAGAACTTTATGGCAGTGGCGGGGAAAGGAAGAAGGGGGCTTACACACTATGGTTTTTAAGTTCTTGAGGCCCAAGATATTGGGTGTGAGCCTCAGGATCTTAATTCTGAGGCAAGGTTCTTTCATTCCTGTGGTGGTTACTTATTATTATTGTTATAAGCATTTACATAGCGCCAGCGATGTACCTGGCACTTTACAGAAAATAAGATAGATTAGACATGGTCCTTGCCTGAGAGCTTACAATATTGTGACAAGCTGGCAGTTTTATAATGTTTAGCGGGTTTTTTTTTTTTTAAAAAAAGTCTATATTTTTTAAATTGAATGTAATTTTTTCAATGCAATAGTCTCTACAGTACTTATGCCTTTGATTTTAGTTTTCACCACGTTGCAGACTTTGTACTGACAATGTATGACTACATTGTGGAAACTACTAGGAGGAAAATGGAGTTTGGATAATGAAGCCTTTAGCGGCACTACGTAAGTGCAAAAACCTTTCTGGAGTTTTGAGCTACTAGATTTAGCTGGGTGTTTCTACTATGAAGTACAAAAGTTTAATAGTTCAAAATGCTAGCTAAGAAAAACAGTCATATTCTTAATACCAAAAATGACTGTTGAAATGCCGACAGCCAGCACCATCACTGGTGCTGTTTAGAAGATATTCTGTACCACTGTACAAGGCATCAGCAGTGGAAATGAAATCAGGTCTTCTAACAAAAGGGTTAGTAGATGAAATAGTAGCATGTACAGGAGCAGTCAGTAACTTGTCTTCTTGTGGACTGCTTTCTAACATTTCTGTGACTAAGTTTTGTTGCACGCTATTAACCAGTGTGTTGATCTTGATTGATGAGACTTCATTGTGGATATGGAATTCACAAAGGTGTGATAATATTAAATGGAAAGGCTCTGTAGTTATAGTAGTCTTACTAAAATAGTCCTAACATGCGGTCTTTGCAAATGTAGTAGATTAAACAAATCTGGGAGTTTTTTTGTTTGATTTTTTATTTTTATGACTGGAGTGGAGTTCTGTTTTAACTAAAATGTTTACTTTGTGAGCAATGTTTTCTAAAAGAAAAGTTGCTATGAAAAGTTTTGAGATTAAAAAAAATAAAAGAGGAACTGAAACATTAGGAAAGCCTCAAAATCAGGAAGATTAATTCCAAAATTCCAAGACTAATTCCTAATTCCAATATGGAAGAAAATGGTGATCTTTTCTCTTTAAATATGTCAAGATGCAAAGCGAAAGAAACCATCTAACTATAGACCAAAGGTCAACTCTTTTACTGTGGCTAACAGATTGCTCAAAGTGGTGTGGTGCTGCTCAGTACTTCTTGATAAAGTAATCCCTTTTGTGTGGAACAACTCTGACTATTCATTCACCATTTCAACTATCCTTGCAAGCCATACTTCAAAAGTACGAGGACTGTGCATTTGAGTTTTGGCAAAATACAAAAAAACCCAACAAAGCCCCTTTCAGCTTCCATATTCAAAACACAAATACGAGAGCTGCAGCCAGACCCTGCTCAGCGGAGTCAAGCCCAGCCAGGAGGAAATGGGGAGTCCGTGGCAGCTTCATCCCCCACTCCCAAATCTAGTGACCTCCTAAGTCAGCCCCATGCCCCAAGCCAGTGATTCCCTCTTAGGCCGTTTTTAAGATGATCGCGGCCGTGCTCGCTCTTGTTTTGAAAAAATGCCAGGAGCCGGGATTAGATGATACACTCCCGGTAATCACACGTCCGGAAGTGGGACGCGCATGCTTTTCCGGCCTCATTTTACCTGGTCGATTTTTCAACCCTGTCAAATCATGGTCGGAAAAGCATGTGCGTCCCCCTTCCGGGTTCATGATTTCCGGGAGTGTATCGTCTGATCCCGGTTCCCGGCATTTTTTCAAAACAAGCTCGAGCTCTTCCACGATCGTCTAAAAACGGCCTGAGAGTCAGCTGCATGCCTTGGCTCTCCCAAACCAGCTGCATGCCTCACTCTTCCTCAAGCTAGTGATCCCCCTGAGCCAGTCCATGTCCCATTTCCCTTCATGCCATCAAAACCCTCTGAGCCAGACCCATGCCCCCTGTACCACCCTCCCCAAGCTAACAACCTCCCCAGCAAGCCAGCTGTATTCTCCACCCTCCCCCAAACTGTTCTCGGTCTTTTCAAATGGATAGACTTGGCAGCAGCTTTAACTGCATTTTTGTTTCCTAGCAGGCCTGTCATACTGGCAGAGTCTCACTTCTGCACCAAAGTAATCCATACGGAGGGACTCATGTTCACTGCATTTTCCACATCGGCAGTGACAGGGAAAATGCCATGAATACAGGTAAAGATTCAAATAAACACAAATACTAAAACACAGATACAAATACTTGACCCAGTGCACAGCCCTAAGGAGTACGGTACCATGGTTGTGACAGAAGAATAGCGAGTCTGTCTTGGAGTCCTTGGCAGTTGCTTCCCATCCTATACCAACTTTTCTGCGCTGTTGATTTCCTTAGCTCAACAAGTAATCTCATCTCAGAGTCTGAGTAAGAAACACTACAGCAGCTGGCCCTGGAATAGACTGCTCTGGAGATCAAGTGAAGTTCAAACCATAGAGTTCTTGCTCTTTCAGTTACCAGAGATGATCAAGTGAAAGTTAGTGCAGAGAGGGGCCCGGCCTTCATGTAGGAAGTCAATGGGTGTTTTCAGACATTACGGGGCCACTTGGCCCCGTACCGAACACAACCCATTCATTCCCCGCCGGGGTCACCCCGTCACGCCATATCAGACGTGCTGGGGGGATCCAGACGTTACTTTTGTTTGGTCCCCGCTGGGGATCTCTTTGACCACGCTTCCCGGGACATTCCCCCCGCTAGCCCGGGAAGCGTGGCTCAAATTGACCCCATGTGGGTATTGACCATGGTGAACATCTGTCGGCCGCCAAACAGACGTTCGGGACACAGTGACCACAGGTGGGTATTCACCGTGGTTCACTGTGATCTCGTAACGTCTGAAAATACCCAATCTCTCTAGGTCACAGGTTCCCAAACTAGGGATCATGATCAGGTCAGCTCTAATTAGAGGCCCCAATCTATGCTGGAGAACCTTTTCTCCAGTGCAGAACTTTGGTGACTGCCATTGGATTCATGAAGGGGTAAAACTAGAGAAAACTGAAGATGAGAAGTGCCTGCCTTTTCTGGAACTAAATATAAACACCTAGTATTCAGAAGTACTTCAATGTTTCTGACATTCTGGTTACAGAAATACTTTTTCATTTCACTTTAGCTATATATTTGTACATATTATTTCAGTTAGTCTAGGGGTGGGGTAAAAAGCATTGAAACAATTTTGAGCCCTTGAAGCCATTTATTTCAAACCTAAGTGAGCTCTGGGAACATGACTATGTTTATTTTGCAGTCAGTTCTAGAATGTTGTATTGCTGAAACTGAATGAGTGCCAAGTTGCAGATTGCAATGTCAAGATAGCCATCTGAAACCACTCTTTACCATTATCATCATTTACTTGTCACCACATTCTGCCTTAGCATTTCTTATCCATAAAACATCTCATGCAGTGTTTTGGTATCAAACAACTCACCTTTTTCATGCTAAAAACATACTTCATAGGCTGTTTAAGTCAAAATATAGCCTACCTTCATCTACAGAACACACTTCACAAAATGTATATAATTATATAACATTCCCTGATTAACATAAAACGCATCCTCAATTCCAATATAATTATTGTTTTTATGTCAAAAGTTTTACAGCTTTATCTCTTCAAGCAATATTTTACAGTTGTCAGGAACGATTTATGCAATAATGATTTAAACTGTGAAATAGAGTCCTCAAAAGGAAGAGCTGTCAAACATTTCTACTGCAAATAACTTTATTGAAGCAAAAAGTTGATATTCTATATAAACAATATCTTGTGTTCAAAAATATCTAATAGATCAGGTACTCTAGATAATCAGTTCTAGAAGTTATGAAACAAATGGTAAGAATACCCTTTATTATATCAATATCAAATCTGAGTATCACTTGCTAATTTAAACAGATGCTAATACCTAATGGGCACTTTGGAAACATTCCATTCAGAAATAATTTTGCTTACGATTTTTCAGTATATAATTTATTTTAATTTATAAATAAGAACCTTTGCATTAAAATGGAAACTGGGGCCTTTATTCATAGAAGTTCCAGTGACTTAAGGAATTACGTTTATAAGAGCTGTTGATTTGCACCTTTAATTTTGGTTATATCATCTGTTCCCACTGATTGTTCCCCAAATTGAAGTTGTCATCTTTTTTGGTGATCTCATAATTGCCCATTGTGGAAGTGGTGTTGAAGTGTGACAGAGGATTAAGACATTAGATTCAAGGACTCTGTTTTAGGCAGAATTCTCTAATTAGAATTTCTTCGTTTTCCATAAAATGCGAGCAAGATTTTGAGCAAGAAACTCAAAGTCTTTGCATGTGGTCTTTGCACATTGTGTGTCAGAGTAATTGAGTCATTTTCAGATATCCTGTAGGGTGTAAGGGTCTTATTCTAAACGTCTCTCATTAAAATCCTTTTGCTAGACAATCTCGTATTATCTTGCACCGAGTGCTGTAAAGCTGAAGTTATGACACTTGTACACAGAAAAGCTAATTTTGGTAATACTTAAAAGTTTTTAAAACGCAGTAAATTATTATAAGAAAAATTTCTTTTCCTGAAGTCAGAATAGTTGAATTCGTAGGGTGAAACCCTGTGCCACTGATGTCAATGTCAAAATTCCTATTGACTCAATGGGGACAGAATTTTAGCTTTTCTTAGACCTGAAGTGAATATTCAAAGTGAAATTTTAAATTCTCAAATTCACCATATTCTGTTCTGGAGTAGCCAGTCTTATGGCGTAGGTGATCCACCTGAACCAGGCATCCACCTCAGGACGCTTCCTGCTGGCTTTGGTGCTCTATGCCAGGACACGTCCCCTCACCCCCACTGACCCACAGCTCTAAGGTACCTCAATGACTGGTCTCAGGAGTGGAGAGGAGCACTCTTCTTTTAGAGAGAGCCTTCCTGTTGCACAGGAGGAAGTTTCCTAGCCCGTCTCCTCCAGGGAGTCACTCCCTGAGGCACCGATCCTGCTTTCCTCTACAGAGGTGATCTGCAAGAAGCTAGTCCCAGTCTCTCCACACCATGGCCATTTTTACACGGCACCACCGGGTGGGGATGAGTGGGTGCACCGGTGTGTGTGTGGTGGATGGATGGGGCGTGCATGCAGCTGCACACGCATCCCCATGCATGGAGCAACCTCGTGCTTCCCAGTTGCTCTGCGCATGGGAATGAGTGGGGGGTGAGTGGGGATGATTGTTAGGCAGGAGCGCACATGCACCCCCACTCACCATGCATGCACCGTGTCCTTCACACACAGGCCTCTCCCACTCATGAAGACGCAGATTTCTGCGTGTTCATGAGTGGGAGAGCCCTGTGTAAAAAGGGCCCATGATCTACCGGAGACTAAATTGTGATCTACTGGTAGATCTATCAGTAGTAGATCTACCTCTTGGTTGCCTATCTTCTTCTATTCAAATTGTTGTATTGGAATCAAATTTATTACCAGAATTTATTAACATTTTCATTTTATTTATTTTTTTAAGTTTCCAGTTTCATTAGTTTGCAGGTTGTTTGTGCATTGTTCAGTGGTTCTTTTCAAAACTCACAGCGCTTTGATTAACCCATGTCATGTGATCAACTGAAGTGCCAAACAGCTGAACAAAAATAGTGAACAAACCAATAGTTTACTATGCAAGGAGTGTCAATTCAAAATGGAAAATTTGTTGAAGTACTTGAATACCCAAAAAGAATTTGTAAATTTATAACACTATTTGTTTCAGATTTAATTTGGTGTCAAGGCAGACCAGCTTTAAAAGTGAATGGACACACAAAATAATCTAAGTACCTTCTTTAAAGATACCAAGCATTTCAATATATTATATATATAAAGTTTATTGCATAACAAGTCATTGCAGAAGCATTTTCATATATATAGATATGTTTTAATCTGCAGCATATATAGAATATGTGGTGCAAAATAAGTTTTTAATGGCATTTCTTTGGCGTGACTGACATAACCCAGCTATTATTGTTCTTGTTACAATAACAAACATATATTCCCACCAAACCTAGACACACCCCCACCCTATCTCAAAAATTGGCTCAGGGTGGCTTACAATTTTTTTTAAAAAACCATATTAAATAAATCTTACCCCCAAACAGCTTACAATAATTGAAGCAATAAAATATATCATACCACCCTTCCCCACACAAAAGTCACCCCTCTTCCCATCCCCTCCATTTGCGTCTCACACAAGGAAGTCCCTAATCTCCAGGCACTCCCCCATCTCTTACCCAGGAGAACACCCACCACACAGGCCCATACCCCGTCCTCTCAGAGTGGTCATGGCTAGATCCTCCCACCAAACCAGTCACACCCCAAATCCCCTTTAAACACATCAATTCAAAAAGTACATATAAAATACATTATCTGCCTTGCAATCCCCCACCAACTCAACTCCCATTCCTCCAACGCTCACTTGGAGGATTTTCCTCCCCTGGTCTAGTACCCCCAGCAAACAGAGAGGCCATGGCTATAGCTTTGTGCAGTAGTGTTTGTTAGAAGCTCATGGTGACACTTCATGGTATCCCACACCAACATGATTATGCTCCTTTTTCACATATATTGGCTTTATATATTATAAAAATACTAATATATATATATACACACACACACACACACACATATACATGGCTGTGTATTCTATTTATTCGTTTTTATTTTGAGCCTAACTTTTAGGTACTGAGAATTCCTATGAAACTATTCATCTGAATAAATTTGCACGCCTTATAGTTTGCAAAATCCATATAGAATAAAATGAGTATTCAGCAGAAAGATAAACTCCTCACCCTCTCTTAAAATTCACCAATGGTGAAAACAAAGAAGACAGTACTAGCCCAGGAATGCTCATCTGGTAGGTTGCTGCCAGATGTTCACCCACTACGGCCTCAGGGCAGATGGTCGGCTGCTACAGGACGCATGAGCCGGTGGTGGTCAGCAACGCAGCCTGGGCAAAGGCCTGGCCACCCAGGCTAAACTGGGCTAACAATCTTCCTATCTATTCTGGCCCTTCCCAGCCCTACTGCAAGGCAAGATCAGAGGATCGGGCCTGGAGGAATGTCCTTACCCTGGCTGCCAAACAACTGATGAGGGGGATTGGCAGAGCTTTTGGGTGTATGCATGTGGGTTGGGTGAGGGCATGCCACCAGGCCCACTCCCCATCAGCTGTTTTGCAACAGCTCTTCCTGGGGGACCTGATCCTGCTGCGTGGTGGGGGTCCAGCTGTCCTGTCCTGTATGGATGGCTCCACAACCAACCCATTTTGTGAAGGAACCTGTGACAGCAGCCCCCACACCCAGATTATGGGGTGGGGAGGCTGCTCATGTGACCCGCCCTTCTCGCTGACCTGAGGAGTGGCAGCTGCAGTGGCCTTTCTTGGGGTCGCCCAAGGAGCGGCCTCATTTTGTTTTCACCCCAAGTCTCACAGGCTTGCTAGGCCATCTGCAAAACAGATATCAAAAATCCTCTACCAAAATAGAGGCTGGAATCCTCCACCATTGAAATCAACAGCTCAGCTCCCATTGACTTTAATGGTGGAGAAATGTACCTGTTACAATACATACACACACAAAAATAAAAAATTTAAATCTCTTAAAATAACAGCTTTGCTAGACTCCTGAGAATAACTATGCCATACATTTAGCATGTTTCCACACTGTATTTTAGTTAGAAGAATTAAGTTTTGCACATTTTCCTTATAGTAAGAACTCTACAATAGTAGAGGGAATACAAAACTCAAACACACACACACACACACGTTTGCTGCTAGACTTCCAGTCATATGAAAGTTCTTGTAAAAATCCAGGATTTATTTGTGGGAAGAAACTACAACACCACAGTTTCACATTGAAGTCAATGGAGGACTGATCCCCAAGTGATCCTTTTAGATTTGCAAACTCTGTGGGGCCATTTCACATCGCCAGTTTTAATGATGTCCCAAAAGAAGTCACTGAGCAGTAAAAATCCTTTAACTTTCTGGTACTCAAATGCTAAAGGTGACTTGGTTTTGCCCCCTAATTTGTATTTTTTGAAAACTCCTCAACCAGCAGTTGTCTAAGAGGCTGATTCTGGAAACGCACACATTAGTAACAATTTCCATGTAAGCGTTCCATTTGGGTAAAAAAGGACCACTTATGGAAGTAGACTGTTGTACCTTCTCAAATACTCTCATGTAAAACTGCAGAATTTGGTGTGGATTATAACTTGCACTTAATAAATTATATAGTACAAGCTTTATCATGATTAAAAATAACAGGAAAAGTGTAAAAAAATAATCATTTGCCTAGGTTGTTATATCTTATGTTCTATGACGAGTCATATTGCATAATACCAGTGCATCAAAAATCCCTTTTGGGGGATAAAAGGCATATGGCAGTTAATAATTTTAACAGGCACCTTCCTCCCCCAGTTATTTTTTCAAAGAGAGGCAGGAAATACTTCTGCATGATCATACACTGATCATACACTCCCTTCAGGAGTGCTGGCTGTGATATCCTTAAAGTTGATGCCACAGCGTTTGGCATTTGCAATGTTTTTATTTTCCACTTGTAAAACTGCCATGTTCTCAGCTTGTTTAAACTCAGCATAAGTCCATTGAAAGCAAAGAACAGTTACACCACATGAGGATCACAACCATAGCTCAGGTTAAGATACGAACATCCTTCTGGCCACTATATATATATATATTTTCTCCTGGAGGATGTGGTCTGGGTATATATGAATCTAACGGCCACGAAGAATGGAGCAAATCTCAATACCAGTGTAAATTAGGAATTGCCCAACTGACTCCTCAAGTGTCCCTCTGAACTAGCAATAGAATAAACTGGGAGCTGAATTTGGCTCTGTAGCTTTAAAGTTTGAGAGCTTCTATTGTTACATTTCTCAAATGAATGCAAACAGCACACTGGTACTTCTCCAACACTAATTTAAGCTCAACATTTGAATATATACGTTTCCTTTGCTTTCTCTTATGAATAGATATACACAGCGAGAGGCAAAATACAGTACAATACATTTTTTATTACTAAGGCCTGAAGATACACATTTTTAAATACAATGCTGAGTAATCAGGAAAAAACCCTAACAAAGATTTGTAATTGTTTAGATTTATCTTATTCCTGTGTCTAGATACATTGTTTTCAAAGAACTTGTAAATTCATTCATGTAATGCTTTCAAGCATAGATACAACAGCAGAGTTGCTTTGATCTCTTACCAATATATGCCTAATAATGTAAATCATAATCGGTCTGCAATTGTTCTTAGGGAAAAAATTGAAATCTCTTCTATTTGGGGGAGCAGAGCCAAAAAGAATTCAGACTGTGCCAGAAGAATTCTTTGATTGAAATGTAATTATTCAGCATATAAAATGACATGACTGGCACGTTTAAATTTAACATTTTCTTTCTTTGTTTACCAAGAGCCAGATTCTGCCACCTTTTACTCAGATCAAGTAGTACTTTACTCAGTAAAATGCCCCACTTAAGGTTCTGCTCAACCTGGGCAAGAGTAACAGAAAGTGATCCTCTAACACTTCCTCTAACATGGAAGCGGTTACTACCTTCCATGACGTTAAACAAATCTATAAATTATAACCTGTGCCTAACTTTGCTTGCAATTTGGTGGAGTTGTTACTGATTTATACAAAGGGAAACTGAGAGATGAATGAGACCTCTTTATTTTTTATTTTATTAAAGGTTGGGTTTTTTTTAAGTATGCTTATCAACTGAAATCCTGTCTCCAAAGTGGCAAAGTCCCCCTTGGCTTTAATGGAGTCAGGATTTTGCCCATAATATATAAAGTAGCAGCTTTATTCCAATTCTATTCATGGAGATGCTTGGTAATTATCCAGCATTAGTTCTTACGCAGACCAATCCCCATCTAGGTTAACTGGCATAGTTCCGCTGAAGTCATTTGGAGATACATCAATTTATAAAAAGTGAGGATCAGACCCACAGCATAAAAATATCAATTTACAAAGCAAACTGGCCATTTAAATACATCAAAAATATTGGAAATACGTTACCATCTTTATGATAATAAGTCACTTCAACTTTTCTCTCCTCGGAACCAAGCAGTGCCTGGGCAATTTGGGCAATGTGTTGCCTTTTGGTCTCTGGCCCATGAAGGAAATCACAGGTGCATGGCTTCTGCATGACATCTGGCCTTGAGAATCCAGTCATCTCACAGAATCCATCATTGCAGTAAATGATAGCACAATTCTGCACTCTAGCATTAGCAATGATGAATTTTTTATCTGCAATACAAGAAAGTAATGCATTTTTCAGTACTTTACAACATTTCATAAAGAGTGGCATGGACAGTCGCTAAAGAACCCATTTTTGCTTTTGATTTCTGTGATACAACAATCTTCAAACAATATCACTACCTTGGCCCAGAGCTTTGAAAGTCCAACAAATATATTATTAATTAAAGATTAAACTAGCTGGCTTTTAAGGAAATAAAACCATATCCAAGAAGCCCTGTTTCAAAGGAGCTGTTGACTTCAGAATTAGTTGTAGTTTGTTGTAAATTTGTTATAGTAATGACACATGGATTGCAAGGTATTGTGTACACTTAACATGCTATAAAAGTGGTTATTGTTTTTGCAATTTCATTGAAACCCACACAATGGAACTTTCTCATTTCCTTATTCAGGTGCAACTCTTCCTAAAGTTTTGTCCTTGAGTAAGGACTTAAAGAATCACTCCTAAACATAACTGTGTCCTACTAAAGCCGGTGGGAATTTCTCCATTGATCTGAATGTGATCAGAACCAAGATCATACTCTTGAGTTTCAATAAAGCGGATAAGAAAAGCTTGCAATATGATAAATCAGTTGTTGATGGTTATATAAGTCTTTTGTTGCAGTGAAGGACCATTAAGATATTCCATGATCGAAAATACTACTTAATAGCAAATAAACATATACAGAAGGCAAAGGGTAAAAGATCACCTCGAGGCTAAATTCTGGTCTCACATTTGTATAAACCCTGCATAGTCATGTGCTTAACTCACACATCCCTCTTGAAACTCACTAAAGGGAAGTATACAGAAATTGCATTGTTGGTATTATTATTTTACTCGTTTCTGTGACAATTACAAATTACAACTGATTATTTAATGGAGATTTTAGAGTCAGACAATGGTATGTTGTTATTGTGGACCAAGTCACAATTGTCTTAATCACATGACTTCACACCTTTGACTTCATTAGGATTCATGCGTAAAGAAGGCATGATTTGAGCCTATGATATTTGTAAACATCCAATTTTTTAAAATTAAAACATTTTTTCAACACAAAGATTTGCAGAGAAGAGTTTACATATGCTTCCTCCAGTTTTTCATACTACCTTCCCCCCTTTTTTCTTTTTAACAACTAGACTCTACATTGATTGCGTTTGTCTTCCCAAGCTTTATTCACTGTAAGTGTAACTCACACAAAACCTTTACTCAAATAACTAGTCCCATGGTTGTTAATAGGTAAGAGTTGCAGGATCTGGCACCTACATCTTATGCAAGCTACAACACTATTACACTGAAAAAACCCACCCCAGTAGGTGCATCTGAAGAAAGAACTGCAAAGTGCATGTACTGTAGTTTAATGATATGCTAGGAATATGCCAAATATTTAAATTAATGCACAAGTGTGGCGAGCCTGCTATTTCTATATGTGTGTCATTATAAAATTCTATTGTTAAGCTTCAGGTGTTCTCCTTTCTCTTTTATTTTTAACAGTAACCAAGAGTTAAAGCAAGGAAACCAAAATAATGAAAGCTTTAATCTTCTTGACAGGTACTAAGCTACTGCATTGGAAACATTCTTAGAGATCAGACAGGCAACCCATCCAGAACATCCTCCCTGGGGTTGGATTTGCATTACTGTATTCGAAACTTTAGCTTTCTATAAACTTACAATTAAAAAAGAAAGCCTCTGACAAAAAGGTTTAAAATGCCCTACTTGAGAACAAGGAAAGAACTGTTTACCATTTCCTATGCATATGGTTTCACTCTCTTAAATCAAGGTCTGCCTGTTTTGATTTCTCTATCAGAAGAATCTCTAGCAGAGTGTTCCCCTTAGATATTGCATAAGCACACATGCTATAGGGGGGTGTGTGTGTGTGTGTGTGTGTGTGATGGATGCCTCATCTGAGCTATTTAAACAGGAGCACTGTAGATATTCTTCTGTAAGAGAAAATAATATACAGTCAAGGATTAAACCTAACGACCCCTCAACCCCCAAAGACTGAAGATAAGCAAACCCAGAAACCGTCACAAAGATCAGAAACAGCGGCAACAAGACACTCCCTTCCAGCTCCCACCGGACCCCTTGGTTTTTCTTTCCAACCTACAAACTTAAAAGAGTCCGGAGTTACTGTCCATTTAGCTACAAAAGGTCTCAAAGTGCTGCTTCAATATAGATAGATATATAGAGAGAGGGGGAGAACCCCAAACTTACTTTGCCCTTCAAATTTTCGTATGATTGTACCCAGAAATGTATTTTGTGGTGCCACATGACCTCTGCGAACAGGCATGTTTGGTCAGATCTTCAGCTCCCCGTGCACAATGACTTCTATCCAGTGATCTCCTAGGCGGCTCCAGCCCCAAGCCTGGAGCCAGCTACCCTTTGTGACAAATCATCCTCCTCTCCTCGAACACAGCAACCTCTTTCCATTAGCACCACTTCTAGGTGCGCGCTTTCCCTACTGGAGGCAGCTCCATTCCCAGAGCCTTCCTCTGGGGGACCTCGAACTCGATTGTCTGGGATGGGGAGGGGTGTCGGCAGCCGGGCGGGGGAGGGAGGGAGGCAGGGCTGAGGAGAGATTACAAGGGGGGTCGATCGGTTTCCCTAGCACCAAACATCGCCAGTTTCCCGATGCAAATGGATGTGAACGGCGGCAGTTTCCGAGGCTGGAATGATGGTTGGAGGGATGGAAGACTAATGCTGCTCTGTGCTGCCAGAGGGAGTGACGTCCCCCCGCCCCTCCGGGCTTCACCACAGCGCGCAGCAGCTCGGATTACTCAAGCGTGGCTTAGCAGGAGCCGGCCAATAAATCTCTCCAAAACTCAACGACAAGCAGCAACATCAGGAATGAACCACACCCCGGCACCGCCGCCACATGCCACAGCCCCCAACGCGGCAGCTGCAAGGAGAACAACAACCGGGGGGCTGCACGAGGGGGCGGGGACACGCCTGATCTACATGGATCAACTGGAGGATCCTAAAGAGTTTTTTCACCTGCTCCTGCAGATTCCACTCGTTGACACAAGATCATGTGCCAGCAGCCTGCTGGGCTAGCCCCACAAAACCCAGCTACCTAGCACGTCCCAGCTCGAGGGGGTTTCCCATCCATAGGGGGCACGCTTTTGACAGATCTTAATGATTTCTTTCAAGCTGTGCCCCCAAAATTCGGTCAGCTACATACAGGTCATGCCAGCTTTCCAGTGACATAATTAATGGAGGATGTGTCCCCCCCCCCTTATTCCTCTCACTCTCCTTAGTCCCACTTACTGAAAAATACTATAGAAAAACAAGAGCCACACTGTTTAGACTCGCCTCGAGTCACCATTTGGTGAGAGGGGCGGGGTATAAATGAATTAAATAAATAAATATAAATACCTGGAACTTTAGTTCCACCACTGCTACCTGCTCTGTTTGCATTAAAGTATCATAAATCTGACACATCCCAGTGCAGAGGAAAACAAAAAAACACCCCTCCACAACAAAACCCTGATCCAGCCAGATCCTAATGATTTTTTCCCCACTTGTTCTCCCATAATTCCTGGTACAGGTTATAATTCCACTGTACAGATACACTCTTCTCATTCAACCAGAGAAACACACACCTTACAATTACCATACACTGTAAACCACACACCACAGCCTTAACTCTGCCCTCGATTCTCTTTTTTCCAGCCACCCATTTACCAAATGGCCATCTAATAAAAAGAGCCCCAGACATGTTACATGATGAAGTGCTAGGGGAGGGGGAATAGTTTGTTAGTGGATGCAAGTCAGGGTAGCAATCCCAAGGGGACAGAGTTAAGATTATAGTACTATCTGATATGCAGTAGTAATAAGGTGAGTGCATGTGGGTGAACGAGAAGAGTGGTGTATTTTGTGGTTGTCTACTTAGCCGATGCAATTAGATAGAGCAGTTGAAAAACCATAAAGCTCCTGCAAGATCCATGCCCCAGATGAGGGATGTTTTTGACTTGGCCGTGCTGCAGTATTCCAGATTCATGATTGGAGGTGCAGTCGGAGTCTTTTCCAATTAGAACTGAGCATTCCGATTGGAAATCACCTAGGATTCTATAGCGCTGGATGGAACAGAGTCCAGATTTGTCTCTGTGTGATTTTGTCATTAAACCTGGTGTTTTGTGACTGAAAAAAAAAATGAGCTGACTGAAAGGCTTCCCTTTCTGAAGGCAGGGTTCGCAACTAGCTAGATCCGTTTCCTGTGTGTGTTTTTGTTTCCGTATTTTCAAAATGAGCTCTGTAGAAGGGCAGTAGCGGCGGTAGAGAGGATCTTCCGCATAGAAACACGGTGGAAAGATAAAGAGGGAGGCTGTTGCCTGCGAGAAAGAATCTGATGTAAAATTCCCTTCCTGGGCATAATTTGATGGGCTCCACAAATGTTGTGTGGATCATCTCTGTGGTGTGTTACCTCATCAGATTTGTGGCCCGACAAGCCTCTGCTGCAGGCCAGAGGGAGGGAGGGAGGTGTGTGCTGGGACACTAACATAGCAAACGGATAAGTAGGGGAACAGGGATGTAAAAGGGAAGGAAGGGGCATGCGCTCCCCTGAATTTGGGGCACAGTGGTCAGTTCCCTGCTAAACCTTGGCCCCTTAATTTGGGGGTGGAGAGGGGGAGAGGATGAAGGGGTAAAGCTGTCCTCGCCTCGTCTTGGGCTGCTATTATTCCCTTGCCTGGGGGGAAAGGTTACAGGGCTGTCAGTCATTCTGCGGGCACAAATGGAAAAGAGGAAATGGGGCGGGGGTGAAGGAGAAAGGAGGCTGGAAGAGAGAGAAGAGGCAGGAAGAAGGAGGGGCACTAAGAGAGTGGAAAGCCCTCAGCACGGTAGCTCCACACCAGGGGGCCAGGAGGAGGGAGTCCCCCCCCCCGGCTTTGTCCAAGCAGCAGCAGCAGCAGCCGCCGCTTCAGGGCGGGAGCGGGTCTGTGCTGTTCCCCGGGCAGTGATTTTCCTTTGGCAGGGCGGGAATCTCTACGCCTCAGAGGCCGGGCGTCCGATCCGCTTGCTGAGTGAGGACGCGATGTCCCGTTCACTCCCCCAGGCCAGTGCCTGGAATGTCGGGGCTCCTGGTACAGTTACCTGGCGGCCAGTGAGTGCAGGCTGGCAGCCACCACGCTGCTCAGGCAGCTCTTCGGAGTGACTGCGGCTGCTCGTAGCCAGCCAGGGTCTGACTGGCTGCTTGGGAAGCTACCTTTGAGACTGGACGCTCAGAGCTGTCCGTGGTGCTGATCCTGCTCGCCGGCAGCGTCCTTTCCTCCTCCCTCTCTCCCGGCCCCAGTCACAGCTCCTCCCGCCTCCCCAATCCACACTAATAGCTCAGGGTGTTCCCCGGAGAAGCGACTATTCTTTACAGACTATAATTAAGGCTTCCTGCACTAACAGGAAGGCAAAGCAGGGCACATTCAGTCAGAGTGGCTAGCAGGGCAAGACTCAGCTAACAAAGACTGGGACTTGAGTCAGTCAGTTACCTCAGGCTGCAAAGGGACATGACCTAGGAAGCACAGAAAGGCCCCTGTCATAGATCAGCTAAACTGTCAGAGAAAGGGAGGACTACTAAAACGAATGGCAGTGAATGCCCATTGGAATCAATGGGAGTCATGTTAGTGCCCATTGGAAATACTGGGGCTATACAAATGCCAATAGACTTGAATGGGCTCCATACAAATACAAGGGTGCTGCATCCAAAACAGGGAGTAGATACAGGGAAAGAGTTGAATGAGTCACAGAAATAGAAAGAGTGCATAGACATGGGGCAGGCTGAAATGATGAGGAGTAAGGAACTGGAAACGAATGCATACAGACAGATTGGACAGAGACAGATCCAGACAGATGTATCCAGCCCCAGCACTGGAATGACAACCCCTGGGACTGGGATGAGGCCTCAGCACTGAAATGACAGGCCCTGTGAGTGGGATGAGGCCCCGGTACTGAAATCAGAGCAACTGGGAGGGCGATGACAGCCTCAGCACTGGAATGACAGCAACTGGGAGTGGGATGATGGCCCCAGCATTGTCATTTCACTCCCATGGGCTGTCATTCCACTCCTAATATGAATGAATATAAATTTTATTGTGTAGCTGTAGCTATTACAATATAAGCTATATATACAATATAACAAAATTAAACAATGAAACAAACTGAACAGCATTGTGGCCAATGTATGCATACAAACCACAGCCTACCCAGTACAAACAGCCATGCTTAACATCCCACTATGGCTCTACCAATCTAACTAAAAAAAACACAGTTTACAAAACGTTTGTACATCTGCGAGCAGCAGCTACATCAGAACTAGCCACTGCATGGGTCAGTGCTGAATCAACGGGACTAAGAAACTCCCGTAAACGAGAATGTAGACTATCAGCATGGACAGAAGGAGGTGAGATACCCAAGAACTTTTCTCTTAAATCTGCAAGAGCAGGGCATCGGGAAAAAAACATGTAAGAGAGAATCGGGCTCACAAAGCTCACAAAGAATACAGTACCGATTCTCCCTGGGGATCCCAGCATACCAACCCTCCAAAAAACCTGGCGAGTAGGTGTTGCATCTAATTTGGGTAAATGCCAATCTTGCAGTTGCATTAGGCCAAGCAAATAAGTATAAAAAGGCTCCAGGGGAAAATAAACAGGGGCTGTTCTCTGCGCTCTTAAGAGAGAATTCGCGGTCTGAAGTTTTTGATCAGCTAGTCTCTTAATAATAAGAGACTCAGCACCCTCAGGGCCTACCCTCGATAGAAAGTCACGAGAAAACCCCAAGTTATAAACTTCCTGCTGAACTGCAGACTCCCAGAAACCCAAAAGGCCATGGATGGACACTAGACTGATAAGGGAACGATCCTGCAATGGAAATAGAGAAATCCTAATCCAATATTTGAGCAACGATCGCATGGCAACCTACCTGATCGAATGACTAGAAGTTTCAAGCCTTAGAATTACCTGGGGGGTACCCTTGGGAACTCCCAAGATAGAGCCAAGAAAGCCATTTTGAACAGCTTCCAATTTACTCAGGTAGGCAATACCCCAAACTGGAAAGGCATATAAAACCTGGGGAATTACTTTAGCCTTAAAGACACGAAGGACTGGCAGCACCAACTTACCCCCATGGCCAAAAAAGAAACTAGTAATCGCCACGGTGGTACGCCTAGCCTGGGACTTTACTGCATCCAAGTGCAGCTTCCAACTGCCAGTAGAGGAGAAAATCACTCCCAGATATCTATAAGAAGAAACTTGCTCTATTGGGTTAGCCCCAATTGACCAATGATAGGACTTGCAATTCCTAGAGTTCCCCATTACCATTACCTTGGTTTTGTCAAAATTGATTGTTAAAGCCTCTTTATTACAATAGGCCCCAAGTTGGTTCATAGCACGTTTCAAGCCTACCATTGTTCGAGAGATCAATACCATATCATCGGCATACAAGAGGGCTGGAATTTCCCTCCCACCAATGGCAGGCACATGGGTATCACTATGCTTTAAAAATGTTATAATGTCATTTAGAAACAAAGTGAATAGGGCAGGAGCCAAGCTACTTCCCTGCCTGATGCTAACCAAAACCTGGGCTTTCCTGGACAGGCTACAAGTTTGGTTGTACCGTACTTGCAGGGAATTGCCACTGTGCAGCTTCACCAGCAAGAACAACAGTCGTGGGTCAATTGAGGATGTACTTAGTTTAAACCACAGAATCAAAAGCTGTGCATAGGTCAAGAAAACAATGATTTTGAAAACTAAAATATTTGTTGACTATGGCAGTTAGGGCAAGTACATGATCTAAAGGTGATTTGCCCTTTTGAAAGCCAGCCTGCTCTGGTTCCATTATGTTGTTAAAATCCAGCCAAAGTTGAAATTTGGCTAATAAGAATCTTGCATACAACTTCTCTACCATGCTAAGTAGACTGATAGGACAGTAATTTCCAGGTAGAGATGGATCACCTTATAAATAGGTATTTATATATATAGGTATATATAGGTATTTATAAATATATAGGTATATATAGGTATTTATAAATAGGTATTTATATATAAATATATAAATAGGTATAAATAGGTATTTATATATAAATATATAAATAGGTATAAATGCTGTTCAGCCATGAGGTGGGAATCTCACCTGTCTCATTGATAGCTGTAAACAAAGGGGCCAATATTGCAGCCCACCAATTAGGGGCAAATTTCAGCAATTCGGAAGTAATAAAATCATCCCCCAGTGCTTTTCCATTTTTAAGCTGAGAAATAAGATCCAATATATCCTCAGTAGAAATGAGTTGCCAAGTTTGAAAACAATCTTTCAAATGGGTCACTACACTAAGTCCAGAAGGAGAATAGTTGGAAAAAAGATCCTCATAGTGCTTTCCCCAAACTTCTGGGGGAACAAGAGAGGGCCCCATAGGTTTGGACTTATGAATAAGCTCCCAGAATCTCAGAGAGTCTCCGGAACTAGCTG
Source organism: Sphenodon punctatus (assembly GCA_003113815.1). Classification (NCBI taxonomy): domain Eukaryota; kingdom Metazoa; phylum Chordata; class Lepidosauria; order Sphenodontia; family Sphenodontidae; genus Sphenodon; species Sphenodon punctatus. The sequence goes on from QEPC01005340.1 coordinate 7,286,528, forward strand.
CACTAAGTAATAGAGCCAAGAGTTTTTGTTGGAACTCACGCTTCTTAGAAATCAGCAACTTCCGATAGGAGGACCTGAGACTCCGAAGTTGTTTACAGAGAGCCCGCAAAGGTTTAGACCTTAATGACCTAACAATCTTCCAGAAATTAGTTCTCGAAGCAAGACACTCTCCGTCAAACCAGGCATAATCGGGCTTTAACATATTGCCCGTTCTCTGGATGGCCAAAAGAGGAAACAGTAAAGCAATTAAATTGCCATAGNTTTGTGCAAGTAATCCAGTCTTTCTATTAGGTTACCTTGAGATGGCAACACAGAAGAAGACCAAACCTCCTTCTTGGGGGAAGCAGGGGGCTGAATTCCAGGGGAAACTAAAGGGGAATTTCGGAGCAGGTCAACCTCCATCCCATGGGCCTCAGAGTTTCCTACCAGGAAGGGTATTAAGCGGCTCATAAACATTCCTGAAGTGGCTACTATAGGTGCTGGGAAGGACGCAGCGGTTATCTGACCGGAGTTTGCGCCTAACGGAATTTTCCTATGTGGCGTAGCTTTATCCCCTGAACACAAAACTCCAGCTTTAGATTCATAGGCTTTGGAAACATACACTGCATTATTGCTCAAAAGAGCATGATTCTTCATAATTAAAGACACTATTTCCAAAGATTTAAATAAGATTAATTAACTGTCTTGCCTTGGACTTAACTATTAGATCTGCAGAGATAATATCATGTCTAGTTACCTGCTCGTTCATAAGTACTCTTAAATGCTCTGCAATATCCAATAGAGAATCCCAATGTGGGAGACGACCTCCAGGTAAGGGAAGAATAATGAAAATCAAATTTGGCCCAAATACCTCTGGCCCCTAAAAGCCAGGGACCAGAGGAAGAACTATCGAGGGAGGGGGAATAAAAGGTTTTGATTTTTTAGGCATAAAGAACATTGTAAAGGCTCAACAGGCTTCCAAGACTGCTGCGTCTCCCCAACAGTGCCCAATGGGAGGTCAGCGCAGTCCCTATACAAAACTAAAGAATCCACTTTTTCATTTAACTGGTTCAACTGAGGAAACATAAATCATAGGGTCTTGGTTGTCAAAGCAACATGCTCCGACAAGAAATCTGTAAGGCGATCACTTGGAAAAAAGTTTGTACCCACCGCAATGCTCACAGCCTTAAGGCTTGACTTATGGGGGTCAGTAGCTGGGGGAAGCTCCACCAAGTGCTCATTAGATGAGGTTATCTCTAAAGTGTGAGAGGATTTAGGCAGTGGGTAACAGTCTCTAGTAAAGGGAACCTTGTGCTGGTTGCCATTCCCATAGCCACTCTCAGAGGCTTGACAAAGGAAACCATCTATCTTCCTTTGCTTGGCCAGCACAGGGACTGGTGGAGATATATCTGTGGTTTCCACCCAAGGTCTCTTATTGGTATCCATGTTACAGGAATTTAGGCCAGCGAAACCACAGCAACCCCTGGCGCCTAAGGCCGTGCTCCCACAGCCCTTAGGCATGCGCACCTACGGCACTTGCCATAGGCAGCAACAGTTTTTTAAAGGACCACTTCCTCTGGCCACAGCTGATGGCAATACAAAGTCCCACACAACCCAGGTCTCACCAATCAGTTACTCAGCTTCTTCAGGGACAAGAGCACATATCACCCAGCCCCACTCACACAGAGAGGGTATTGGATAAACTTCAGCAGGAGGGGTTCTCCCCCATGCAACAAGCATTTACACTGAGTCCCCAACCTTGCCTTGGAGCAGATAACAGCAGCGGTTCCTTCTTGCTTGTGGCCCGTTCTCCCCTGCTCCTCCGTCATTCTACTCCCTGAGGTCATGATTCCAGTGCTGGTGCCATCATTCCTATCCCACGAACCATCATTCCAATCCTGGGGATGTCATTTTAGTCCCTGGTTCTGTCATTCCACTCCCAGAGGCTGTCATTCAGTCCTGGGTGTCAGTGGGAAGGGGAAAGGAAGGGAGGATGAGGGTTACCCAGGCGCACCACACACTCTCGGGGAGCTCTGTTGTATTCGATGTGGGTCCCGTAGGCCCATCAGGGTAGTATATGGACCGTTCCGTGGGCTTTCGCACCTGGAACTTAGGCCCCTATCATCATAGGGCACAGAGCTTTGGCTAGGCAAGGGTCTCACACACCACAGGGGAATGGGAGGAACCGTGGGGGCTGGTGTAGGGTGATTGAGGCAAAGGACCCGGGGTAGAGGGGACAGGAGTATAAAGACTTGCACACTGGAGAGGGGTAGGGGAGAAAAGGGTGCCCAGGGAAGGGGGAGAAGGAGGAGAAATGCCGGGCCCACAGGCCCCTTCACACTACCCACTCAAGCACTCTGGGAACAACAGGGAGCAGGGGCTCAGGCACACAATAAAAGACAATACAGGAATCACTTCGAATCACGTCAAACAAGGAGGGGGGAATGAAGGGAATGCGGAGGCAGGCAGAGGGAAACACACACGGAGTATTCAGTACCAATACGTTCACTTAGCTTTCAGGCAGGGGGGCTAGTTCATCCAGACACAAGCTCTGTCCACCGGCCCAGAGCTTACTGTGAGGCCGGCTTTTGAAGAGGAAGCCCCGCCCTCTACACGCTCCCGGAGGCGTGCGGATCGGCGCAACGGGGGGCGGGGCCCCGCTGTGTCGTGGGGCGGTTCAGCTGTTGGCGCCACGTCAGTGAGCGCAGGAGTCCCGGTCGGCTGCGGAGATGCCTCCGCAGGGTTAGTGCTGGTGGGGGCGGGGCCCCTTGCTTCTGGGAGCAGCCGCCGTGCCGGGAAGCAGCCGCCGTGGCTGACACTGGGGCCATCATTCTGCTCTCAGGGACCATCATTTCAGTCCTGGGGCTGTCCTTCGAGTGCTGGGACTGTCACTCCAGTCGTGGGGCTGTCATTCCATTCCTGGGGCTTTCATTCCAGCCCTGGTTCTGTTATTCTGCTCCCAGGGACCTGGGACTGTCCTCCCAGTTCTGAGGATGTCATTCGAATCACTAGTTCTGTCATTCTGCTCCCAGGAACAGTCATTCCAGTCCTGGCACTCTCTTCTCACTTCCATGGGCCTTCATTCCAGTCCTGGGGTTCTCATTCAATTGCTGGAGCTGTCATTCCAGTGCAGGGTGTGTTATTCCACTCCCAGGGGTTGCCATTCAAGTGCTGTGAGTGTCATTCCACTCAAGCTATCATTCCAGTGCTGGGGCTGTCATTCTAATGCTGTGCCTGTCAGTTTACTCCCCGGGGTCATCGTTCCAGTCTGGGGCTGTCATTCCACTCCCTGAGGCCATAATTCCAGCCCAATGGGTTGTCATTCCAGTCCTGGGGCCATCATTCCAGCCCCAAAGGTCATTATTCCAGACTTGGGGCTGTCATTCCAGTGTTGGGGATGTCATTCCACTCCCAGGGGTCATCATTCCAGTGCTGGGGCTGGATCTATCTGTCTAGATCTGTTTGTGTGCACATATTTCCAGTACGCAATTCCACATTCATTTTACTGTCTCCTGTCAATGTGCTCTTTCTCTTTCTGTGACTCATTCCACTCTTTCCTTGGATCCATTCTGTGTTTTGGATGCAGTACATTTTTATTTGTATGGAGCCCATTCAGTCTATTGACAACTTTAGCCCCTTTATTTCCAATGGGCACTCACATGACTCCCATTGATTCCAATGGGCATTTGTGTAATTCATTTTAGTACCTCCCGAGAAAACAAGGGAAACTCTCTGTAATGTCAATACTAAGCACAGGCTATTGAGCCTGCAAACCTGAAACCTCGCCTTCCACCTGTTCTTTGGCAATAGCCACAGGTGTTTCCTTACTCCCAAAGGCCTTTCTCAGGTGTTGTCTTTATTATTTGTTATGCCTCCTCATATAGACTGCGATGGCCATGTTCTGCTCTCAGATTCATAGAGGAGTAAATCTGGAGTAACTTTCATCTGACCTCATGGGAGGTACTCCAGATTTACCCTAGGGTAACTAAAGTGCAGAAGCTAGCCCTTCTAAGTACACTTTAGTCTATAGTATTTTGCAAAGCTATATGTCATTTGGGGAAATGGTCATTACTTGTGCTAAATGGTGTTCTTATTCATCCATATAATCAGTTTTATTAGGAAATGAATATGAGATTGTAGGGACATTGACTGTATTATAATTGATTGATTCTGAGAAGAAACCTAGAATCATGCTTCTAAATTGTCCTTGTAATTGTGTTCATGCATTACTTACAGTTGCCACTGCTCTTGTCATCTCTAGTGGGGTGATTTCAGACGAGACGGGGCGGCATTCGCCCCATCCCGGAATCACCCAAATGATTCCCCGCCGGGATCACTCCGGCACAGCCAACAGACGTGCCGGGGGATCCCGGCGGGGAATCGGGGAGGGGCCACGCGGCGCAACATGCGGCCACACGCCCCCGCCCCTCCAACACTCCCCCACCGTCCGCCCTCTGGGGAGACGGGTGGGCACCGCGACCAATGTGGCCGCAGCGCCTGCCCGAAATGACAACGGCCGGAATCCCGGCGGGGATTCCGGGCCGTGATCACCGTCCAGACATGACGGGTCCCTTCATATCGCTGGGAATCTCATTCACCATGCAATCGGCACTGGCCGCGCAGGTCCAGCCGATCGCGTGGTGAATGAGATTTCCGACGGGGATTGAGCGTGGTTAACATCTGGGGGGGAACTTCCAATTCCCCAACAGACGTTACGAGGGCATTCCCCACCACAGGGAATTGACTGTGGTTGAACGTGATCTCGTAACATCTGAAAATACCCGTAGTCACCTTTACTACTACAACCTCTTTCGTTTCTGGCCTAACCTTCCCCCTGTCACCTTGATCCTTTTACTTCTATCCCTCATCCACCTCGATTGCTGCTATGATCATGGTCAGCCCCTCCTCTCCTTCCTCTTCTGCTCCCTCTCTCTTCCCTTTTGCATTCAGCTCAAACCCTTGTGTTCACTTTCAAAGCTATTCATGGCCTGGCTCCTCCAATCCTTCTGCCTTAATTTCCCACTACATTCCCACCTGAGAACTTCACTCCTCCTCTGCTGTCACTCTCACCTGATCAAGAGTCTCCTGCTTCCTAACCTCTCTTTACCCATTCTCGCATGCTGTTCTCTGTGCCTCGAACTCCCTCCCTGAACTAAATACACTCTGCTCCCTTCCTCACAACCTTCAAATCCCCCTGAAGAACCTAGCTTTCTATCAGGCCTTTTCTAACTCCTCTCTCCCATACCATCGTTTTTTTCATTTACTCTTCTCCTTATACTGTCATCCTCAACTCATCCCTTGCAACTAAGCTAAGTATGTGCATCTACAGTTTATCATCTTAGTGAATGAACTCCTGTCCCTCTCTTCCTTCCTCTTGCCATCCCCTCCTCCTCTCGTCAGTTCTAGACTATAAGCCCCTTGGGACAAGGACCTGTCTCTAATCATGACAGTTCAGCACCAGGCACATTGCTTGTGCTATATAAATAAATAAATAAATACAGTTCATAGTCTAAATGTTTTAATGGCCAGCACCACATCATCTAGTCAGGCTTTAACCCATATTATTTTATGATTGTACGCCCATGTATTTTCCCATCTAACTGGCCTCAGTCTATCACATACAGAAATGATTCCTCTACTAATAATAGAATTATTCACTTCATAATTGCAAACTACATTGACCATAGAACAACCAATGTTGTCCTGAGAGTCTTAAATGTGGCAGGTGCTCCTGCTGGGGACCGGGTTCCACATGGGGGAGGGATCCAGTACGGGGGAACACAGGAGAACCTGGACGCCCACGGCCTGCATCCCCACTGGAACTGGGGCCAACACAGCCGCAAGTGGATGCTTCCTCCCTCCCCCCCCCCCC